>OW387028.1:6995057-7169559 GCA_936439885.1 Nowickia ferox
TTCGTAAAATGGCATTAAGAATAAATAGCAGGATTCTTATTGCAATTAGAGGCAAATTTATCAGCATCTTGTTACTAATTCCATCAATACCTGGAGCTTTCTTTGGGTTGAAGTTAGCAATTATTTTTTGTACTTCGCGCAGCTTAAACCTTAAGGGAGAAGGGGGGTATAGAAACTACACTCGGCAAATCAACAGCACCCGTACATGAATAGGGAGTGGATACAGATTTGAAATGCTTAGCGAATAAGCTACAAATTTTAACGATTGTGGGAGAATGATCAAAGGAGAGATCTAAGGAAGCTTCAACATTAATTAAATCCCTAGAGATATTTTTCATGACGCCAAAATATATAACATCCGGAATTTTGTGTATTTCAGTAGGCCAGTAAGTGGGCTCCCCTCTCGAAATGACGTCCAAGCCCATTTTTGATGTTGTGTTGAACAACGCCCGACCTCTAGGCGTAACAAAACGCAAACCCCAGAACGTATGTTTTGCATTGTAGTCACGAAAAAAGGCCCAAGAGATTTGTACAAATCCTCGTATTGATCCTCAGTGATTGAAAATCTGGAAGGGGAGTAAATTGTTTATATACCAAAATTTTTACAATAATTTTTGACACAAATATTAGTTGCTTGTAGATGTTCTGCACAAATGTTATCAAGAATAAGGTGCTTGAGTCTTGACTTCATTAAAACTGCCGATCCACCGCATGCTCTTCCTTTAGGGTCCTTTAAATCATATAGGGTGTAGCTATTAATTTTAAAAAGACTTCTCGAAGTCAAATGGGTCTCAGAACCCAACATTATATAAATACTTTTTTCCATGAGGAAGTGCCCAAATTCATTTTTATGTTGGTGAATGCCATTTGCGTTCCGGAAACATATTTTTAACGTGTTCATGGCTTATTAACTAATGCTTGAAGCAGCACTAGCAGCATTTCTTGCATCATGCTAGTCATATTTGTTGTAAAGTGGTTTATAGTTTGCAACAGATTATCTATTGTAGGTTCCAGGCGACTGAAATTAAAGCTTGTATTAGCACTTGTATAATAAATAGGTGGTACCTTTTCTGCGTGGGAATAGAATTGACGACGATGTGGAGGTCGGCATACGATACATTTGCAGTAATTGGCTGGTCAATTTAAGGATAACTGGTGGAGTAAGTTATTTCTGTTTGAGTAAATTACAGTAAGTTTTTGTGTCGCCAGGTCCTGAACGCTTGTGAAGTTTTTTAACTGTGACTTTTCGGTGTAAGAGATATTTCAAGTTATAAATTGGATGGGTCTCATTTTTCTTAAATTTTATGTCATTAGATTCTAGTTCAACGCGAAATAGAGGTTGGTGGATCTTCTCTCTATTTATTATATTAGATACATCTTTTACCTTAAATCCCTGTAGGATGAGTACATCTTTTATTTCTTCTGTAGGCCTTTAGCACTCTTAAGCTGGTATGTATAGAAATTTTGTTTTATTTCTTTTTAAATTCAGTTTCCATTTTGCGGAAATATTTTTCTTCATAAATTTGAAATTTCGTTTCATGAATTGAAATGAATGAAATTTATTTTCACCAATGGTCGAGATTAATTTTTTAATAAGGACGCTTGAATTTTTTTCTCTCAAATAGATTGGTGCTGGCTTGGAGGTTTTATTCGAGGGTACATCGGGTTTGTCGTTGTCATCTTGCAATATTTTAAAACGGTTTTGACGATTAGCAGATAATGGGCTGTTATCCCTTGACATCTTTGGAGCAGATGAAATTTTAGAAGAATTTGGGCATGGCCCACGCTTTACCACTGTTATATATCTATCCATTCCGACTTGGACCTTGGGTTTTGAGCTACTGTTATCAATAGTGTTAACTTGGTTAAGAGATGAGCACGAGCCCGGAGAAGATGATGTCGCTTGCTTAAATGATGAGGTACTAGGCAACTGTAACGTTAACGAATCACTAGTTGGCATAGGACAAAGCGAAGTTGATCGCTGACGAAAAAGTGGCTTTGCCGTTAAAAAAAGACTATCATCAGGTTTTTTACTTATATTGTTTTCATTCAGAGCTTCAGAACTCACAGTAAAATAGGCATTTCTGCCGTTAGAACTCACTTCACAATTTTTTGTATTTGAGGTACTCATATAGAGTACTCGTATTCCTCAATGTCACTATGTTTGTGTTTTTTTGTGGTTTTTATTTCTTGCTATGTGACAAATATTATTAAAGCAAATAAAGCTTATTTATCACAGTCAATATGTATTACGAATATTTTTTTGTATGATTTTTGTTGTTTTTTGTTTTTTTGTTTCGTATGTATGTAAGAAAAACACCGTCATGACGTCTGTTCACTATTAAGGTTCAACGAGAACTTAGCCTGCCGCAGGTTGAGGCTATGCGACAAACAATGAATGAGACTTTAAACTATGATATATAAAAAATTTCTGAATGGGGTGTTGCGAATAGGGTCCCGTCGGACCCAAGGCCCGTAAGACCCAATGTTATATGGTTACTCATAGACGCATGACCGAAAATGCTGTTGCCTCTGTAACTATGGGGGTATAAATATTAAGGAATCAGATGCTTTTGATGTTCTTGACATGAAAATATAGTGTGATGTTCGATGGACTGAACACATTGTTCAAGTTGCAAAAGAAGCATTCAAGTGCCTCGGGTTTTTGAAACGGTGCAAACGATATTTCACCCCATCTGATCTCCTTACTATTTATACCACTTATATGCGACCGAAAATGGAATATAACTCTCATGCAGTGGCTTCAAAGTCTATTTTGGGGCTGCTCGACCGGGTACAGGAGAGGGCGAAGGGTATCCAACTCTATTGATTCATTGGAGCATCGACGCAATGTGGGGTGCATTTCTTTGTTCTATCGTTACTACAACGATGTTAGGGAAATACCTAACGACTTGGAGTCAATTTCTACTTTAAAAACTACAGGGTAAATACAAAAACGCACACATATACACACACACATACAAACATCCACAACCATCCTCTGTAAGCACAACGTTTCTCTACAATATACAATATCAAAAAAGACCTTTGCACTTGTTTTTTGTCTAGCTTTTCAGCCGTCTATATGCCGCTAACATTTCGTTGATGCTACTCAACTCGTCAGTAGACTCGAACATCATTTTGAAAATTTAGTTCAAGCATTCACTTCATATTCTATTATTTTTATAAAAACAATGAGAACTACAAAATGTGCAAACAAATTTTAAATGACAAAAAACAAGTACAACTTTTTATTCGTTTTAAAAAACACTTTTTACTATTTTTGAAACGAATAAAAAATTGTGGTTATTTTGTTTTTTTATAATGTTTTTCGAGTCTACTGACGAGTTGAGTAGCATCAACGAAATGTCGGTGGCATATAGACGGCTGAAAAGCTAGACAAAAACAAGTAAAAAGTTCTTTTTTGACCTAATATAATAAATTTGAATTGGCTTTTATAGCGAATAATTAATTTTTGAATCGTTAAATACAAAAATAAACTTGAAATAATTCATTAGTTTTATGAAATAAGTACATTATTTAAAGTAAAAATATTAATTATTTTTGGTGTTAGGTACTATCATCAGCTATTGGTTTTGAAACACATTTATATTTAAACTGGCGGTTTTTCTGTCTTTGCATTGCCTTGCGAATTTTATCTTCTGGTGATCCAACAGTAGTGTCGTTTTGAAGTGACACAGAAGTGACAGAAGATGCAATTAAATTGTTAAGTTTTTAGATTAAGGAAAAACCATAACTATAAACAATTACCTATGAGAACACTATATATATTTTCTAACTTCTTCAAACTATGTTTACCATGGACACCATCAACATTAAATTCCAATGAAACCTTGTCATCAATAACATACTTAAAACTTTTTAATACACCACCAGTTTCTAAAATTGATGTTACAACTTGAACCTCTGAAGTATAAAAGAATGGGCGGCAAAAAAATAGTCATATTACTAATATAATATATGTATGTTTATTTCAGTAATGATCATGAAAAAATACTGACGTATATGTTCCTATTTTCTTCATTAATTGTATCATTCAGCTGAATCAGCTTTTCCACCGTTGTTATAGGAAATTCTTTGTGAATCGGGACTTCAGCACATTGTTTCTTTAAAATATTTTCTACCACTACTTTGATTTCCGAGAATGCTTCCATTAGAATTTTAATTTGACCTACAAAAAAAAATTATAAAATGTATAAAAACTTCCAAGCCATCCCGAGCAACAATTAAAAGTGGTACCTCGAATAACATTAACTTCTTGTTGCACATTCGTTACAATGTCTTTTACTTCATTCATGCCTTTGGATATGGAGTTATTTTCTGAGCTTGTAGGAACTTTGTCTGAAATTTAATTTATATATTATAGTAATCTCAATTATTACTCTAGGATATCATTTTACCTCTGAATTCCGACTACTTCACCTGCATATCGGTGGTTGAAAACAAATTTCTAGAACACTAATATTTCAAAAATTTTTGTACAAAAGGATATGATGCTCAAAAACCTTGTTTACTTCCGCAGATATACAGAGTAAGAAGTTGTAATTCTGTGACCATTATTTTTACTACCGCAAAAACTTTAAAAAGGAATATAACAATATACTTACTTTCAGAATTAGTTGGAAGTTCTACTCATTTTATTTTTTACTGGGACTAATGGGATCCCACATAGTTAATTTTGGTGGTTTTATTCTTGTAATTAAAATAAGGTAACAATAATATGATAAAATTAACGCATCCATGTAAGAGTGGCAATATTAATAACTTGTTCGTGTATGGAATAGCTACAGCTTTACATTCTATGTCCGACAATGAAAATATTTCTTTTATTTCCGATGGTTCTACATCTACCAAAAAAACGCCCAATGATATCGAGTCACATGGGTCATTGAAAAAACTTTCAATGTTTGTAAACCTTCGACATATTAGTATTCCTCCATTATCGTGAGAAAAAACATGAATTTGTACAGGTATTGTATTTTTAACATAAAAAATATTGTTTGGCTTTTTTTTACTTAAAACACTATTTTGAAATGTATACTTTTTCCCCAATGAGTCCAGACAGTCCAAACTCTCCGAAACTAAAACCTTTTTCTCAATTACTGCTCTATATATTTGTTTAAGAATTTTTGACTGCTTTTTTATAGCCTTTTTAATATTTTGCAATTCATTTTCAAAAGCATAACAAGAGTTCTGTGTTGGACAACCAATTTTCTTTATAGTTTCTTTAAGATGAAGCAATCCGTGTACCTTATATGACACACTATTTTCGCCGAATATTATTGGAAAGTTTTCCACAAAAGTATTGAGGAGAATTTGTGAAGTTTCTAAATTTGAAATGCATTGCTTTGGACAAGACAGCATCCTATATGCGCAATGCAATAGTAGGAATTCATAATAAATATCTTCCTCCACTTCACCTCTCAAAGCAACCAGTGCCGTATATAGCAAAAATTGCCTTAACTCTATGGCTTTCCAGTTCGAAATCTCGTCCAATGAACGAGGTGACACTTTTATCGCAAATAATTTTTTTCTTTATAAGTCTTAATAAAAATTTGCGCATTACCCCCAGATCAACCAAATGCATACAGTCAAGAGGCACTTGTGTTACCATTGATATATTTAACTTTTCCAACGCAATTTTTGTTGTTAAATATGATTTAGTATGGTGATTTGGATATTTGCGTATACGAAAGTCCTCATCTGTGATAAGCACTCCAGACGTTGTACTGTATGTCAAAACTCCATCGGATTTTTTGCAATTTGGGTGCACTTGGAACACCCATAGCGAGAAGTATGAGAAGGAGTGTCCGTAATGAAGGCCCGTGCCGGAGCATCACATAAAATTGCCCTTATTTCAACTAAATAAAATTTACCTTCCAGTTCTAATCCATTCTGAATATAAAACAATAATTCATCGACCACTTGTTTTAGAAAAATATTGCAACATGAAGGCTTACTTGTGCCTAAAAAAACTCCAATTGGAAACACTGGCTGACTCTTAACACAGCTGGTTTTTTGAGCTGCGAAAAATAGGCAAACCGTCGATGTTGATGTCAGATATAATATTTTTTGGAAGCTCAGTTACTTGGGATATTTTTTGTAAGTGACATATATGAGCCTCCAGAAATGTATGAGCCTCCAGAAATGTTTTCTATTACAGGGTTTGTTGGACAGTTGAGTTTATAAAATGGTGTTACGACCAAATGTTCGTTTGTCAGAATTTTAACTAAATCAATTGCACAATTTCTTGACACTCTATGCTTTATACTACATTCCTTCAGTTTTTCACTTAGACTTAAATCCGGAACGTTTTCTAAAATTTCACTTTTAACAATTTCATCGTTTGCTTTTTCAATAATTTCTTTGTTTTTTTTCGTTTTAAAATCAAAACCTAAAATTTTAGGTCGTTTAGTAGCACTTTCCATACACTCTTTTTCAACTTGATCAAATTTGTCCAAGTAATATTCTGGTTCTTTTTTTATTAATCTTTTTAAATGCCTTTTACTTATCATTGTTACCTTGTTAGTTTTAAATCACTTTAACAAATTAACTTTAGCCGCACCGCACGTCTTTTTTATTTAAATCTGTAAAAAATACTAAATAAAGAAAGAAGAATGACAAAAATGTACAATATTTGAAGCGAGGATAACGGAACATTTATGTTTTTTGTCTCGTTAATTGTACAAAAATAAAACATGCTACTGATCTATCTATTTGTAAAACCATTTGTAATGTATGATGTAGAAAAACAGGAGAAGAAAATTTAAACTAATAGTAACTTCATTAGATATAAGTAATCCATAAAAAGTCTATTTAATACTTATTTCATTACTTACATATGTATAGCCTGAGATTAACTATAACTTGATATTTGTAGCTAGATATTTGTAGCTAGATTTATAACTATATAAAAAAGACAATTGACTATTTGCAAAACAAGCGGGTAACCACAAGAGCTGCCCGTCAGTCTTAAAAGTAGAAATTGACTCAAAATCATTAGGTATTTCCCTAACGACTGCATACTATAGTAGTCACAAGTAATGCAAGAGTTCGCCTTTTGACTCTCTCACTCATGGATATATTAATGCCTTTAACCTCAAAAAAAATTTTTTGCGAGTGGAAAAAAACTGCTGTTATTCTAAAGAAAATCAACAATATCAATATTTTAAGGACATAATTATTTTGATTTTGCGTTGACGCCAGTTACAATTCGTGGTCAGTGAACGTGTAATTTTTAGTAAAAAAATTACTTTTCTTTTAGAAAGTTAAAACGAGCAGAAGAAGTAAATTAAAACGATGCATAAAAAAGAAAAAGAACAATTAATTGAAAAATTTATTAATCACCCTTATCGGGAATAAAAGTTCACGTGAAATATGTTCCCTTTCCCTAAAATTTTGATCGCCAATGCTTTAATTTAATTTTGTTCGCCATTTTTTGTTCACGGAAAGTATTTCACGTGAACAAAATGTTCGCCTTTTATTCCCGATAAGTGTGAATAATTAATTGTTTAATCACTAAAAAAATGAGTGGTATTGGTTAGCGAAATCGCTGACGAAGGGTTATGCAGATGGTGGCAATTAACTACCGTCAATGTCATCTTCATGTTAAAATCGTAAGTCGTGCGCATAGCTAGTACTTAGGCTGGTAGTTAATAGTAAAGATTGGTAGTTAACTAAATAGGTGGACATTCGCCAGCTACGCCGACTGCAGGGTGTAGACATAATTATACAATACATACACATAAATAAAGAATCGACCACACACACAAATAGCCTAACAAATTCTCAGCACGAAAATCCCCAAAATTCCCCCTTTCGTAATAGGCCCCTTTTTGTTTTTCCCCGGTTTTTAATTCCCAAACTCGGACTATCGTCACCATTACCTTTCTGCTGTCAATATACCCTAATTTTTTGGATCCGAAGCATGTATGGGATATCATATGTGCTCCATACATATTTGTTTAGCTGGGTACTTGATTTCATGCACGATGAACGGGCTATTGCTGCACTTTTGCGTTATAGGCTTTTTACACTGACACAGTGAAATGCATGGAAGATGTAAAAAATGTGAAACATGCGTTTATATTGACAACAAGAATAAAGAACAAACGACGATGACAAGACTGTTGTAAATTTAGAGATGGTAAAAATGAGCTTTAATTACAAAAAAGCTTTCAGCAAATTGTAATACGATGAATCAAAACAATTCACATATTCCATTCCATACAGTGGACCAAACACAAAGAACTCTGAGGATGAAGGTGTAGTGGTCTTCGAAAATCAACTAAAAATAAGAATAATTATTACCATATTCTCAGTTGTCAAAAAGACAACACGCGCTGCACAAGTTTTGTTATAAATTAAAAATCGGTTGATATTCAACTTAGTTAGAGGTCGACGAGTGACTACGGGTAAGAAAAACCGGGTTTTTACCGTAACTCAAGATTATGGGGGAGTTTCGAAAATTTCAAACATAAATTGTTGCTATGCTCCACAATACCTGCCAGAAAAATAGTAACATGTCCAGGTATATCGATTTCGTTAAAGTTTGTCACACACTGTTATACCTTGCTTATTAAAAATTATAGTCGGAGGAGACATTTAAAAAAAGTCGATAAATCGTCTCACAAAAAATTTAACACATATTTTTGACAAATATTCATTCAATAATGGTGTGAATAAAATTTATAAATTTTTAATAAACCCAATATGGCAAAAGTTATAGGGGCAGCGAGCGTTTTCAAAATCATCAAAGCTTAGGGACTGGTAGCGGCCCCTAAACCTTAATAGAAAAATTTAAAAAAAATCATGCGTCATTTTTTCACGGTGCTTAATATATGTATATTCCAGTTGGCTCATAACAAAATCCAATATTCTATTTTTATGAACCACCCTAATGTGCACACATATGTACATGTGTATGTAGTTTTTTCTTAGTTTTTGACACAACAATGTTATTTTGCTAGTGACGACACTAAAATTAATGAAATCAATTAGATGAAACAAAATGATATAAGCACATCTTTTAAAAATGTAGAAAGATGTTGGTTTTTGTAATGTGTATTTCTTATGGGATGTGCGTCATTGTAAAAAACCTATTAGTGCAGAATAAAATGAAAACATTATACAGCTGATGCAGATTTTTCTTCCCCCGTAGTTACTTATTTCCCGGCTATTTGGAATAAAATGATTTTTTGCGGGAACATATGATTGGGAAGGGAAACAGTTTCCCGGAAAAATCCATAATTGGGCTGAATGTTAAAAGGTATTGCACCAAGCAAAAACTTGCTCCTTGTTTTTATCTCAGTACTTTTGTTGATCAAAGTTTTTGCATATGAACCTTGGTATTATTTTCACATTTACGTTTTTGTCCAATATTAAACTTACATACGAGTATACATATATAAGACTTCAATGTATATTTATTTTGCTCATCTGAATGATATATTTGATTCCGTCAGAAATGTTCATTACATATTTGTATTATTATACCCATCATGCTTCTTTGTAAAACAGTTTTTGACACAGCATTTAAGAATGTACAACATATTTTTAGACAAATACATTTACTATTTATATATATGTATATATATATATTTTTTTTTATAATTTTTAGAAATAATAAAAAAATATTTTATAACACTGGTTAAAATCACCCTATCAAAGTGAAGAGAGAGAGACAGAGATTGCGAGAGATAAAGATGTTATGGCATTCCTAGTTTAACAGAAGATTAACATATTAAATATTATTTGTTTGCAAGCGACATATTTTAAAATTAATTAAAAGTATAAAAAATTAAATAATAAAAAACACCAACACCAATTAAAACAACATGCAAATGAATGTTTGAAAAATGACGGTAAGTTTGAAAATATTTTATTTATATAATCATATACTAACAGTACGAATTTAAGTTGAAAGATTTCCTTTGGTCTTTCTGTTTGTTACGTCTTTCATCACACAAAAAAATCATTGTGCAAAAATTTGATAAATTAGGAAGCAAAAACTATTAAATTATTACGAATAAATTAAATAAATATGTTTTAATTGAAATTTATTTGCTAGTGGTTAAGCATTGTCTATATATATTTCATTGGAGCTTTGCCAAATCATCAGTAGACTTAAACCACCGAGCAAAAAATTCTGATTTGGAAGCGCAATTAACTGAGCAAAGCAATGCATTGCTTACTTCATAACAAGAGCTTCGAAAAATGTTTCTAAAAAGCACTAACGTGAGGGGGACTCTCTAACAAAGTAGAAAATTATGACAGAAAATTTTGCATCTGTGTATTAATTATCGCTGTGAAGCGCTTTAGTAAGGTGAAAAATTCATTGTCTCCTTTACAAAAACGCTTCAGGGAAGCGGTAATTTTTGCTGGGCAAGTAGGAGGGTAATGGAGACCTGACTGCAAGTTTGGGAATTAAAAAACGGGGAAAAATAAAAATGGTGCCAACCCTGGTGTATATTGAAAGATTTTTGGAGGGTTTCATGCTGAGATTTTCTTGGCTATGTGTGTATGTATGTGTTTGATTCTTTCTATGTATGTATGTATATATACTTGTGGTTTTGTTGTTATTGTAGAGAAATGTTGTGCTTACAGTAGATAGATGTGAATGTTTGCATGTGTATGTATATTATACCTTGTTGGAAATGTCGATTGTGAAAATGTACTGACTCGCTTTTGACTTTTTCATCAGTAATACCTATAATTATTCACACTTGGTCCGAATCGGACTGCAGGGTAGTGACAAGGGATTTGTGTGTATGTACTGATCGTTAGTTGATTGACTTAGGTTTGCTCCTGTGAGTTGTCGTTGCTTTGCGTAGCGTATGTATGATTATTGTGGTATACATACATATATTTTTGGGGTCTCTGGAGAAATAATCTAATAGCTGCAGGTAGTGGCTGTAATAAAAGGATGTTGCTTTTTATTATTAAGTTTTTTATTATTTATATTAATTTGATTATATTTTAAAATATGGCGTTCGCTCTAAATACACGCTGATGATTTCTTAATATTTGTTACAAGAAGGTTACCTAGGTCTTAACTATTCAGAATTACTTACAAACTACTCTTATGGTTATTTATATTAAGGGTTGCCAGATTTACATTTATATTCTTACACTTATTTATTAATACTATTAGCACACCCGTGACATGTTTCTTTTTTAATTTTATTTCGTAATTTACTTTACATTACGCGTTCATTATGTGGACAGACTATCAATCCCATAATCCCTACCAAACCGCATTGGTGGCCTTACAGTACGACCACTTCTTGTGACTATCGGTTCTCTAACATGCCCCTCAAATCCCTCATTATCCGTGTTTGACCCACTGGTTTCAGGTACTACTTCCCCAGGGTCATCATTGATCCTTTCTGAAACGACCGTTTCAAACACGTAATAGTCCTTACTTCTTCCCTGAATTTCTTCTCTACTTGAATTAATTACCTCCCTTGGCGAATGAGGAAAACCCTACTATGTAACTTTCCTCGCATAACAATTCACTAGCATTAAAGTCCTCATTTTCTGTTTTCAAGATAAATCGTCGATTTCGACTGAAATAGTTGTCAAAATTGTCTTTAATTACATATGACCTGTCGTTGTGTGCCGACACAATTCTACCATTATGCCATTCTTTTCCGTTCTTTTTAAATAAAACTAATTCACATTCACTCTGTGCTGTCAAAGGCCTAGCGTTCCTGTCGTAATAAAACTTCTGTTTTTTTCTTTTCCTTTCTATCCAGTGTCGAACTTCCTGTTCATTTATACTGTTTGATTTCAAAAGTGAACCTGATACTGGCAGTTTTGTCTTTAAGAGTCTACCAAAGAATAGCTCAGACGGAGTGAGACGCATATCTGTCAATGGGGTCGTATTGTACTCCAGCAATCGATACTGAAATTGAGACTCGTCATTTGCTTTCGCACAGCGCCTAAGGATATTCTTTGCTATTGACACGCCCTTTTCGGCTAATCCATTACTCTGAGGGGTATCTTGGGCTGGAAAACCGGAATCGTACATTATACTCTTTTGAAAATTGCGAAAATTCCCTTGATCCAAAAGGACTATTATCACACTTAATTATTGTCGGATATCCCATGTTATCAAATATCTGGCAAATAACACTAATAATATGAGTCGCTGTCTTCTTTTGAATGGGTACTGAAAAAATAAAGTTGGAGTAGGCGTCAACAATCGCAATATAGTTGCGACCAGCAAACTCAAAAAGGTCCATAGCCGCTATATGAAACCGATAATTTGGAATCTCTTCCTGAAGCAATGGCTCCTTTTGGTTACTCCTACGGAAACTTTCACAGATTTTGCAGGCACCAAATCCCTAATTTGCCTATTCATGCCGGGCCAATAATAGAGTTTTCTTGCCCGCGCTAGAGTTTTTTCTATGCCCAGATGTGGTGCGTGTAGCCAAATTGCCATCCTGCGCTGCAATCCCGTCGGTATAACCAATCTATGGTTTACGAATAATAATCCGTCTTCGAAATGTAACTCTGATTTTAACTTATGAAATTTCCAACCCAATTCGTCCAGTTGATGGAATCTAGGCTACCCATTTTCCACATAGCTACAGATCTGTAAAAACAATCGGTCCCTCCCTAATATCTCACGATAGTACAAGTAATTCTCCTGTGTAAAATAAATAGACTTAGTTACTTAATGAATAACTACGGATAATCCATCAAATTCCGAAACATCCGAAAGTTGTGCCCTTGACAAGCAATCAGCCAATAGTATTTCCTTATACTGTTTATATATGACCTTCATAAATGGATATTTCAACAGAAACATGAACATGCGTTGAAGCCTCATCGTCACATCGTCAATATCACGTTTGACCAACGTCTCTAAGGGTTTGTGGTCTGATTCCACAGTAAACTCCCGCCCATACAAATAAAAATGAAATCGCTGGCAAGCGAATACAATTGCCAGAAGTTCTTTTTCAATCTGCGCCCATTTCTGTTCACTCTTACTTAGAGTTCTAGACGCAAATACAACTGGGTGTCCGTTCTGAATAATTACGCATCCTAATCCCATCCTTGGAAGCATCCGTTTGCACTATATTGGCACTTTAGGATTATAAATAGCCAACACTGGCTCAGACGTTACTATACGCAGTAAGTTCTCGAATTCCCTATCATGGTCCTCTGTCCATTAAAATTCTACCTTATTATGTGTTAAACTATGAAATTTTGCTGATTGCTTCGAAAGATTCGGAATAAAACTAGCTAAATATTTCAGAAGGCCTAAGAATCTAAGCACATCTGCTTTATTCTCCGGTTTCTTCATCTTCAACATTGAATCCCTATATTTCGAGTCTGCCCTGATATTTCCCCCACCTAAAATATTGCCCATGAATTTCACTTCTACAGCTTTGCGCATATCTAGTAGTTAGGGTGGTAGTTAATAGTAAAGATTGGTAATTAACCAAATAGGTAGACATTCGCCAGCTACGCCGACTGCAGGATGTAGACAGAAGTATACATACATACACATAAATAAGGAATCGATCTCACACACACATACCCTAACAAAATCTCAGCATGAAAATCCATAAAATTCCCCCTTTCGTAATACGGTGCACCCATTTTTGTTTTTTTCCCGGTTTTTAATATTACATTTCTACTGTCCATATACCCTCATTTTTCGGATCCGAACCATATATGGGATATCATATGTACTCCATACATATTTGTTTAGCTGGGTACTTGATTTCATGCACCATGAACGGGCTATTGCTGCACTTTTGCGTTATAGGGTTTTTACACTGACACAGTGAAATGTATGGAAGATGTAAAAAATGTGAAACATGCGATTACATTGACAACAAGAATAAAGAACAAACGACGATGGCAAGACTGTCGTAAATTTAGAGATGGTAAAAATGAGCTTTCATTACAAAAAAGCTTTCAGCAAATTGTAATACGATGAATCAAAGCAATTCACATATTCCATTTGCAATAAAACTTGCGTATATAAAGCAGAAATCTACATCAACTGACACCACACACAATGGACCAAACACAAAGAACGCTGATGATGTTTGTCAGAAGATTTACAATTAACTTTTGTGTCATTTGTTCACATGTAAAATTTTAAATTTGTATATCCCTAAGTTTAAACACATCTATAATATTACTAATTTAATTTTTTACGTTATTTAGGGCCGTTTATAATAAACAATTTAAACTGCAGTTTATACTAAAATTAAAATTTAAACTATAGTTTGTACAAACTTGCTAACACATATTTATAATTTTTTAAATTTCAATTTATATTTAAAAATTTTAGTTAAATTTAACTGAAGGAAAAAATTTTAAATATATCTAAATAAATAAAAATAAAGTCTACCAAAAATTAACAAAAATACTTTTATTAAAAAAAAAATAAAATAAATATTGAAAACATGTCTCTTCTCCACAGTGGCCTACAAAATATCTTCCTCCATAGGTGCAAAGTTTGGGCAACTGTAAAATATAGATATGCACATATGTATATATAATTACCGAACCCCTTTTTCTCTATGTTTCATTCTGCTTATTGGCGTATTTGATTGTTAAAATTTCCCATATATAATTATTCAAATTAATTATTTTTTATACGTCCATATTCTGACTTTTATTTTTCAGTTCATTCAAAAAAATTTATAACATCAAGTTAAATAATTTTTGTTTTTTGTTAACGAATATTTTAAACCTTCAGTTAAAACAAAAGTTTAAGCTAACTGTAAGTTAGTAAACTTTCAATATAACTGAACTTCGTGTTAATGGGGGTTAGAGTTATTGAAATAAACCAAAGACAAAATGTACCAAAACTTTTTGGGAAAAATCTTCTTTCTGATTTTATTTTCTTTCTAAAATTACTGAGATTAATCGGCACATTAGCGTATTATATATAAGAGTGTGCAATGAGATTGCTTATAATTTGTTTCCGGTAGGCTGAGCCAGTCTTATATTATGAATTACATGCATAATAGTAGTAATTTTTTTTTTAACTTAGGTAACGTTATCTCACGAACCAAATCAAACGTCAAAAAAAAAATTAATGTGTATCGAAAATCGATTTGACTAGAAAGTACGTAGTAATAAAATACACATTTTTTTCGCAAGTTTTAGACCAAGATATGTATAATCTCTCGAATCTTCTTACAGATCTTTGTCAAATTAATGGCATCCAATACACTTTTTAAGTCTTTAAAAATAAGTGAATATCTAAAGTCGATTTGAAGTCTTTTTTAGTTATTAGATAAAAATGATTTTTTCGAAATTTTTCGTCAAGGATATCTCTCGAACGAATCTCCCGATTTTATGCAAATTGGCAGCAATCGACGTTTAATTTTTTTTAAGTTAGAGCTTCCCTAGATCTCTCTTCCGATCACTCTCCCACAACCGTTACAATCTGTAATCCACTAAGAAGTGTTTTACCTCACCCATATGTAAAGATGATCAATCGTATTAATTGGCTGGGATTCAAAAAATATCTTATTAGTCATTGCACGGAAAACATTACTCTAAGAACACACGATGATATTGAATCTAACATCGCCAATCTTAACGAAAATATTAAGCAGGCTGCTAAACATGCTACTACCTTCCACCCGCACACTGGGTTTAATAGAATTTATTCTACGGATATCGAACGTCTTGTATGTGAAAAAAAGCTAAAAGCGAAAGGCAACAGCACAGATCGCCCCAACATAAAATCCGATTAAAAGAGTGCACTAAACGACTCCAAGAGTTGCTTGCATATGAAAAAAATGCATATCTTAAAAATTATCTGGAAAATCTCGATTTCACACAAGCATCTAATTACTCCCTATTGCGCCCTGCGAGAAAGCTTAAAACAGCCGTTTAGTTTAAACCACCTCTGCGCACGTCTACCGGAGGTTGGGCAAGAAGTGATACTGAAAAAGGTAAATTGTTTGCAAATCATTTAAAATCCGTATTTACCCGAAACACATGTACTGGTGCTGTTGATTTACCGAGTGTAGTTTCTCTAACCCCTCGTCCCTTAAAGAAACTAATTACTGAACTCAACCCAAAGAAAGCTCCAGGTATTGATAGAATTAGTAACAAGATGCTGAGGAATTTGCCTCGTATTGCAATTAGAATATTTCTATGTATTTTTAAAGCCATATTATGACTAGAGTATTATCCGCACCACTGGAAGCTTGCCAATGTCAAAATGATTCCAAGGCCGGGCAAAGATCTTACCAAGGCTAGATCATATATGCCAATAAGTCTACTATCGACAATGGCAAAACTTTCCGAAAAACTGCTCATGACAAAATTGGCAACAATTCTAGTTGGTAGTGGCTGCATCTCGGACCATCAATTTAGTTTTAGAAGTCAGCATAGCACCATTGAACAAACGCATAGATTGGTTCAATTTATAAGAAGAATATTTGAGGAAAAGAAGTATTGTTCTGCCCTGTATATTGACGTTTCTCAGGCATTTGATAAAGTGTGGCATGAAGGCCTTATTTTAAAATTGAAATCATATCTACCAAAAAATCTATATCATCCGGTGAGCCACAGGAGAGCATACTGGAGCCAGTTTTGTATTTGATTTATACTTGTGATATGCCTTTGAGCAGCAATATCCAAAAAACTACATTTGCCGATGATACAGCCTGCTGTAGTAAACAATGATTTAATTATTTTACATACACATCAGTGAATGTATTCATTGTTTTACGGGTCTGCATACAATAGCAATTGAAGGTATCATATGTCTTGCATACCACTGGTCACCGTATTGGCATTCCAGTGCTATGCATGTGCTATGCATGTGCTTGGTAAGCATATCGTGGGGTGTTGTTGTTTGTGGCGCACTTCAATATTTATGGGAAAATATTTTATTACTTTAAATATATCAAGTGATATTTTGTTTTTCATGAATATTATAAATGTAAATATTTTTAATATACTCAAAATATATATATAAAATAGAAATAAGATCACTCATTTTTACAATCTAGATTCTTCACATAACACAGTACAACAGCCAATCTGGGGGGTGAGAAATTCCAAGTCAGGGCGATGGTACTAGGTCAGTATAGTAAAACCTTCAAAGGGTTTGGCGTTAGTATGTGTCAGTTTTTTTTATGACCTTTTAAATTTTTTCGTTTTCACTTGTCCGATTTTGATGAAACAAATTTAGAAAAATTAAGAATTACAATTTCTCTAATCTGTTTCTATACCGTTTTCCTATATGTGCAACACTTTCGAAGTTAAAAATAAATTTGTGGAGGCAAAAAAATATTTTTTTGCCTAAAAATTTAAATATTTTTTTTTTTAAAATTCATAAAAAATCCAAAATGGAAAAAAGGATCAAGTGTTATTAATTTCATCCATTTCGGACATGGGTACCGAATATAAAAATGAATTATTGACAGAACTATGTAATATATTAAAAATAGAAAAACTAACTTCAACTGCATACCATCATCAGACATTAGGTACAATTGAAAGAAGTCATAGAACTTTTAATGAATACGTACGATCTTATATAACAGTTGAAAAAACTGATTGGGATGAATGGCTGAAATATTTCACTTACTGTTTTAATACAGCACCTTCAGCAGTACATAATTACTGTCCATATAAATTAGTTTTTGCAAAACAGCCGAATTCTTTTCAACAGTTAAATGAAGTATATAGAATTACTCCACTCTATAATATAGACAATTATGCTAAGGAATCCAAATTTAGGTTAGAAGTAGTTTATATGCTGCAATCTAGATTCTTCACATAATAAGTATATAAGCAGAAATTATTTTTTTAAAAATTTAATCACTAAACTGCTGTCAAAAGAGCTCCACGTTGAGCTCTACTAAACCTGGCATATTTTATTGGTTCTAGGCATTTAACTGCCTTCAAACACTTTAGAGCCAGTGGCGTTCATTAGCGCCGGCACCATCGGGTAGGTAGGCAACCTCTCTGAAGTTTTTCTGGCCTAGCATCCTCTCTCCCAAAGAAGAACCTTTTTTGATTTTTACACTGCCTTAGTATGCACGAAAACCCTCACGAGGTTACACAGCTGGAACAGTGGTTAAACTTATAAGGAATTAAATTAAACGAACAAAAGTGTGTTCAGGTAACATTTGTCCTGCGAAGAGATACTTGTTCCCCAATTCGAACCAACAATCAAGTTGTTCGTCAACATTCACATGTAAAATATCTTGGTACACACCTTGATCGACAGCTTACATGGAAACACCATATTGACTCAAAGCTAATACAAATGAAACTTAAATTAACTCAGATACATTGGCTGATTGGTAGAAATTCAATACTTAGTCTAGATTGTAAACTTTAAATATACAAGTCGCTTTTAAAACCAATATGGTGCTACGGAATACAGCTATGGGGCACTGCTTCAGCTTCCAAAATAGAGAGAATCCAACGAAGGCAAAACAAGATTTTAATACTAATAACATCGGCTCCATGGTACATAAAAAATTCAAATTTACAGCGTGATTTAAATATGCCACTAGTGACTGAAGAAATTAAAAAATTCGCAGGCAAATATTTTACAAAACTCCCATCCCAATCCCCTTGCTCGTAACATCTTGAATTTTACTGGACGCATCCGCTTAAAAAAGAGGGACTATGGCTCTAATACTCAACACTCCAGATGAAACAGGTTGAAAATATTTTTGTGCTTAATACGATATTTATGTATTATTGATTACTATCACTAAGTTTATGCCTGACACTGGTTGAGCCTAATTATTATATCTAGATTTAAGATTTCAATACTCATTGTTAGTTAATTTTTTAAATATACAATATATAAATATAAGCATGACAAAAAAAAAACTGATTAGGTTTTGAACTTGACCGACTCAATAGTTTAAAATTTGTGCACAAGCGTGTTTCGTGAAAATTTTATTTTCGATCATTTTCGAAATCTTTAGAACCGATTCGATTCACTATCTAACGACATCTAAGTGAGCTCAACATATTTCGAATGAGGCAAACTATTTTAAGGTTATGATGTTAATATGTTAATATACATAAAATTTTTTGTTAACGATATCTCGGCATAAATTGACGTGTGTTTTGAAGTTAAGTGCTGATTGTATTTTGAACTCGATTGGCTCAGCATTGAAAAAATGTTTCAAGAAAAATATATATTTCACAATTTTATTTACGACAACGAGATATGCGACATGATGTATGTAGGCACAATTAAAAATAAATTAAAGAAAAGAATATCTAGACATAAAACAGATCAAAGTTTTATTAATATTAATTGACATAAGACAGCTTTATCTTCACATTGCTTTAATTTAGATCATTATCCAGATTTTGAGAATATTTAAATTTTTAATATTGAACTTACTTATAAACGTAGGTATGTATTAGAAATGTTACATATTATAGATGTTCCAACAGATCAGAAATGATTTTTAGAACAGATACGGCTAATGTTGCGCATACTTACAGATATTTATTACATAAAAACAAGAGTAGGGCTTAAGAAAATAATACAAAAACTATAAAAAATACCTACAAAAAAATTTTTTAATTAATAAATGTAGTTAGTAGTTTTTGTATATAATTATGATCATATACGGTTGACACGAGTTCTTGACGCAAAGAGGCATATTACGAAGAGGAGTAGCAGAAGCAGAACAAAGGAGAGAAAAAAGCCAATAACGAAATGATCAACACACACATAGACACAGATGCAGTACATAAATGATAACAGGTAACAAGACAAAAACATAACAACCATATCATGCAAATGAGAGATTGTAGCCAACAAATCCGCTACTGGTTCGAACATAGCGGAAATCCAGCAGCATTACAGCATTACTTTTGTAGCTGAACAGCAGTATAAAAGAAATGTAAAACTAAATGTAAGGGGATTGGTGTAGTGAAAGTGAAAGTGCAAAGACGTGATGACAAAGGACAGTAAATAAAATATAATAAATTCAAATCAGTGGTATAAAAACAGTGGTATAAAAACAGTATTGGTAACACAAATTCTAAGTGATTGGATAAGGAGATAGTAAGACGGATCACATCCGTATTATATCCCAGTGAAGGAGTTTTAAGGCAATGATTCAGGGCGAAAGTTTTGTATTTAGAAAGTTTTCCCTGAGGTATACACCCGGAAACTTAAGGAGCTTCACCTCACCGAGCATCACCTATCGCCACCAATCACCGCAATCAAATTGAATTTGTCTCAATAAAGATTTACAAGTGAATAAAGAAGTGAACAAAAGAATAAACAAAAAAAATCACTAGAAATTATTTTATGTAAGGACCCTGGACAGGCTGAGTGTATTCCAGCTTCAAACCCTGAGCAACCGGAGGTTCCTCACATTCGCACCCGAGCAGGGACACAAAAGGTCATTATATAATAAAGCATACAACAAATAATAGCTAAACAACATGGTACGTCGTGGTTCTACACGTTACATAAGGACGAATTAGTCCAATACCTTCAATGTTGATGCCAGTGGTACGGTTGAGGAAATGAGGAAGGACTGGCCACGTTTATTTCTGGTACTCATGAAGACAAAGTGCTCCACCGCCTCCAAGAACTGGAGAGCAACAACCACGGGCGTGGTGCTACAGCGCCACCACTCAAAATGGCCATGCAGCTGGAACTACCAACCAGATCTGCACCATCAGTATCAAAGGGACAGCAGGCAGCCACAGGTTACTGTTGGACCCAACCCAGAAACAGCCAACACACAAAACTCAGACATAATATTTCTCATACCGGCAAGAGACCCCACACCACAATAATTTTAAGAACTGTACCCGGCGATGATTGATATTGTCAGAAAGGTCGTTCCGCTAGAATGGCGGAAGAGATCCGATTACATTCATCGAGAGAGTCGAAGAGCTGGCCGAAGTTTATGGATTAAACAAGAACATGCTACCACGAACGAGAGCGACTAAAGGAATCGGCTTTAATATGGTTTCGCAATAATAACCGTCAGTGACAAACATTGAAGAGTTTTCGAGAGGATTTCCTCAAATTTTTCCTCCAACCTCGGTACTTTTAAGAACTCGCTGACGAAATACGGAGAAGGCAGCAGAACCAGAGAGAAAAGTTCAATGACTTCACGATTGTCCTTCAAAGCATGATGCGCCATGCTGGATACACCCCTTAGCAATAAGTAGACCGTATATTTTGCAACAGCCTAGTAGAATATCAAATGTACATAAGAAGAAGAGATTTCCAGTCCCTAGAGGAATTAATCCAGATGGCAGAAGACCTGGAGGTAATAAGAATAGCATACCCTGAGGTAAGCCATGAGTGCCGAGAGATAAGACCACCACCGCGCAGAGAGGAAAGAACCCGCCAAGTTGTTCCAGCATAGGAACCACCTATTAACCCAGTGACCGCATGTCGCCGGTGTGACCAAGAAGGGCACAGGTATCGATTTTGCCAAAACGCCATTATATTATTTTGTGGGGAATGTAGAAGAAGAGGAATAAGAACTTGTGAGTGCTGCCGAGCAAGGGGTGGTAGCGGACCCGAGACAACAACCCCTTCACCAATAAATGTACTAACGCAAACTGAACTCGTCTACTGGCCAAGTTCAACTCGGGGGCAAATGGGTGGAGGACACGATTGACCCTGGTGCTTCCAAAAGTTATGTGAGAGAGACTGTAGCTGGAAGGCTAAGAGAGTATAGCGAAGTGGTCCAAGTAGAAAACAAAATAACTTTGGCAAACGGCTCTACATTAGGGATAACATAGATGATTCGAGTGAAGGTACGACTAGGCAGTATGTGATGTGTGCTAGAGCTCGGAGTATTGCTAGGCCACGTGCTGGTGGGGCTGGACTACCTCGAAGCGATGGAGTGTGAATTACGGTGTGGTGACCAGAAAATACGATTTATAGACGATTCTCATAGGGTGATGTTGGCTATAGTGCAGCGCAAGGCTGAAAATCTTACTACAATTGAGCCCGAAGAAAACGCCAACATTGCAACATTCTTACAGCAGGAGATGCAAAAGTTTGATAATGTGAGAGGTCCGACAACTTTAACGGAGCACAAAATAGTCCTGAAAGATGACAGACTGGTTCGACAGGGGTACACGCAACGGAAGCCCGAGATGTAAAGACGTATAAAGGAAGAGGTTGCCGAATTGTTATAAAATGGATTTATAGAACCCAAGAGTCCCTAGAGTGTACCCATCGAAATGGTACCCTACGGATATGCATTGATTATAGGTTAATTAACGTCAAAACAGTGAATGACGCTTACCCGTTACATAGGATAAATGCTATCTTAGATCGTCTGTGGAACGCTAAATACATAAGCAGCATGGATCTCAAAAACGGCTATTGGCAGATTCCCATGCCCGAAGACAGTAAGGCGTATACGGCATTTACGGTGGCGGGAAAAGGTTTGTTCCAATGGAAGGTAATGCCATTCGGGTTAACGTCAGCGCCCGCAATATTTCAAAGGACGCTAGATCAGGTCATCGGCGCAGAAATGGAGCCTCATGCATTTGCTTACCTGGGCGATATTGTAGTGCTTCGAAATTCTCTAGAAAGTCATATGGCGAACTTGAAGGAGGTGTTTAAAAGACTTCGGGAGGCGAAATTAGTTATCAATAAGGAGAAAAGTAAGTACTTTCAGAAGGAAATAAAATACTTGGCTCACATGGTTAACGTAGATGGCATAGAGACCGATGCGGAGAAGATAGCGGCCATTCAAGAGCTCCAACCCCCCCCCCCCCCCCGCAACGTGGAAGAGCTGTGGAGGTGTCTCGAAATTGCCTCATGGTATAGGAGATTTCTGCCGGACTTTGCTAAAGTTGTCCACCCACTAATATCACTACTAAAGAAGGGGAAACATTTCCGATGGCAACAGGAACAACAAGACGCGTTCGAAAAGTTGAAGAAGCAACTTACAGAAGCTCTCGTCTTAGCATGCCCAGACTTTACTAAGAGGTTCACTTTACAAACCGATTGTTTCGGAGCAGTGTTAACACAGATACTTAATGGTCAAGAAAAAGTGATATCTTATGCTTGCCGTAGTCTGAATGCAGCGGAGATGAACTATTCAGCCACGGAGAAGGAGCGTTTAGCCATAGTATTGCAAATCAGAAAACTAAGGCCCTACCCCTAAGGGTATGCCTTTACTGTAATTACAGATCACCTCGCGCTGAAATGGTTGGATTCGATCGGGAGTTCCTCAGGACGAATAGCTCGCTGGGGCTTAGAGCTCCAATAGTACGATTTTGAAGTAGAATATCACCGGGGATAGCTAAATATCATAACTGATGCCATATTACGTGGGCCGGCCAATGTGTGTCAAGTTCTACAGGAAAATCTACATGAGTGTAGATGGTTGCGAAAAAAATGGGGAAGTAGAAAAAGAACCCGATAAATTTACAGATTTGATCATTCAAGGGCGTCAACTCGTCATTTGCCTGCAGCCGATGGTGATGAAAATTGCGTTCCGTGGAAGTTATGTGTTCCTTTAACACAGAGAAAGAGAGTGCTACAGGAGAATCACGATGTACCCACCGCAGGACATTTTGGAATAAGGAAAACACCAGTACATATCAGCATTAGGTATTATTGGCCAGGGATGTTCCATGACATACGATTATTTGTCCAAGAGTGTCAAGTTTGCCAGCAGCACAAGCAGGACAGATGCTGTCACGTATTGCTGCAGTTTGCGCCGATTTTGGTGGGCCCCTACCAAGGTCCAAACACGGCAACTCTATGTTGCTAGTTTTCACCGATAAATTTTCCAAATGGTCAGAACTGATACCTTTGCGACGCGCCACGGGAGAAACCCTTAAAAAGGCATTTAGGGAGCGAATTTAGGTGAATTTTGGCGTCATCAAAGTACTTATCACTGATAACGAGTCCCAATTTACAAGCAAATGGTTTACGATTTATTTGAAGGAGATCGGTGTTCGTCACCAACTAACCGCACCATACACACCACAGGAGAACCCCACTGAACGCGTTAACCTCACGGAAAAGACAATGATAGCGTAGTACGCTGGTAAAAATCAGAAAACATGGGATGAGGTCTTACCCGAAGTACAGCTGGCCATCAACACAGCAAACCCGACACCACACAATACACTGCAGATTTTTTAGTTCAAGGCAGGGAGCCGAGCCTTGAGGATTTTATGGCAATTTGTATTTTGCTTAATATTTTCTATTTATTTCTTAGATTAATTTAATTTCAATACATTTTCCAATTTTTATTTCATAAATAATATAAAATGTTATCAAAAACGCTTAAAATAAAAATTGTTACTGGTAACAATGAACTTGTTTTTAACATTTGTTGTTGGTAAGGCTTAAAGAGGGTTTATTTCAAGACATATCGAACACGTACGCATTGGCGAGATTGTTCATCAGCTGATTTTTTGGTTTACACGTACGTATATAACTTCCAAGTTATGTGACAATTAGTTCTTTAAAATTTTATATATTTGTAACATGTTTTAGGTA
Organism: Nowickia ferox; assembly: GCA_936439885.1. Classification (NCBI taxonomy): domain Eukaryota; kingdom Metazoa; phylum Arthropoda; class Insecta; order Diptera; family Tachinidae; genus Nowickia; species Nowickia ferox. Next base: position 7,019,563 of record OW387028.1, read on the forward strand.
AAAGTTTATTCATATCAAGATGCCGTTGGATCATGGTCGCCTAAAGAACTGCAATGATTTAAAATGTATCGTACTTTGTGTATCAAGGCGCAACGATAGCGTTCAAGGAAAGAACTCAATAAAAACTAAAATTATAAACAAAATTCAGTGCGCAGTGCTCGAATCTCTGTTAAGAACTAATATACATATACATATTTAAATATAAACCATGTGTACAAATAATATGAACCACAGTGCAAATAAAATGATAATAAGAAAATAATTAAATAAATTAAAATAGTATTATTTTTAGTCGGGATATTTGGGGATAGTACAAATTACTTTTTAGGGAATTTCGGTGAATTTTCAAATTGGGGATGACAGTCGAAATAAATCTGGGAACCCTGGCCGCCTTATAGACTAGGTGATACACGGAACAGGAGCAGAAGGTAGACAACCCCTAGAAAAGGCCGAAACAATGCGACAAATTTTTATACTGGTGAGGAAAAATTTAGTGAGAGCAGCCAAGTATCAAGCCCGACATTATAACCTACGATGCCGAAAGTGGAGTCCCAAAGTGGGCGAAATGGTATGGGCAAGAGAACATCACCTGTCCTAAGCAGCTGAAGGCTTTGCAGCTAAGCTAGCTCCAAGGTTTAACGGGCCATATCGTGTCCGCAGCCTAGTGTCCCCAGTTATTGTTCAATTGCAAAAGGAAGGAGAAAAGGGACTCGTATTGCACTCGTTAGTGAATGAAAGAAGTTTTACGGGTCCTCAAAAAAGGAGCACAAAGAATAACGAAGGCAACAATAATCTATAAACTAATCAAACAAACTAAGTGGAAAACAATATATTAAAACTAAAAAAAAAACGGAAAAAATTGTATATGTGTATACATCTCAGTGAATTAAAATAAAAAAATATAAATATAAAAAACAAATAACTTTTATATATACCAATTTAAAAAAAAGTTACATAAACAAAAAAAATAGTAATTAAAAAAAATTAAATATAAATAAATAAACAAAAGGTCACAAAAAAAATTATACATAAAAAAAATAAAAAAAACACATGTCTAGGAATAGAAAAGAAAAAAATTAAAATTTGGGAGGAATTTCTCATACCCAAAACAGCAATAAAAAAACGATCTAAACAAGAACAAAGTCGGATGTTCGATTGAACATATGTATTTAATACATACATATAATACACAAAAAAGTGGAAAACACCTCCAACGGTAACACGGTCGGATAATAAATCGAACATATGTATTACACACGTAACATATTATATGGGAGGTGCGATCGACAGCTTATTATCGTAAAGCTGTAAGAAGAAAAAAAACGAGAGTGAAGAAAAAAAAATATTTATTACAACCTACCAACATACGCATAATTTATAGTTGTCTAAAATTGGTGCGTGTACGCGGTCACAAATAAATTAAAAGTTCAAACATTACAACCACAACAAAAACAAAATTATAACAGAGATGGGTAACGTCGGCAACCAACATCCAAGAAATCCACTATTAGTGGGGGAAATCATAGCTATATCGGATTCTGAAAGTGAGGATGTCGAAAACAATGAAATATGGTCACCAAGGTAGACGGAGGATTTGCTCACTGAAGCACATGTCAGCAGGTATGATCCAGATGAAGCAGAGAGGTTCCGTTTGTCACAGGAGAGCAACCAATCGAATGAAAGTCGACATCAGGAACCCACAGGTGGATGATTCTACCCTGCCGAACAAATTACCAGTTCGCAGGAGACACCAACGTCACAAGCGTAACAAATGGTCGAGCGACCGGACCTGATTCCGATTCTACTAGACCAATATATTCTCCGTCGCCGGAAATACCGCCAACTCATCGCCCAAATCGGAATAACCTGGACAGTTGAAGAGTCTGATAGCGAGGCGGAAGAAGATATGGACAAGTTGATGTAATTTCCTATATCCTCCAAGAGGCTAGCCATTACAAGTGGACACGCTAGCCCAACCAGAGAGGAAGTCGGAGGCGATGCCTCATTGCCAGTGAAAGATGAAGACGCATTAAGGGGAAGAGTTATCGGATTAGGATATCCGCAACTGGCCGGGTGGTTGTTCGCTGTCTCCCGGAAAACAACGATGGAAGAAAGCCAATAACGAAATGATCAACACACACATAGAAACACATGCAGTACATAAAGGATAACAGGCAACAAGACAAAAACATAACAACCATATCATGCAAATGAGAGATTGTAGCCAACAAATCCGCTACCGGTTCGAACATAGCGGAAATCCAGCAGCATTGCAGCATTACTTTTGTAGCTGAACAGCAGTATAAGAGAATTGTAAAACTAAATGTAAAAGTGCAAAGATGTGGTGACAAAGAACAGTAAATAAAATATAATAAATTCAAATCAGTGCTTGTATAATAACAGGATTGGTAACACAAATTCTAAGTGATTAGATAAGGAGATAGTAAGACGGATCACATCCGTATTATATCCCAGTGAAGGAGTTTTAGGGCACTGATTCAGGGCGAAAGTTTTGTATTTAGAAAGTTTTCTCAGAGGTATACATCCGGAAACTTAGGGAGAGATTAGGCTCGAATGACATTCGTAACAACAATTGAGAGTAGCGTCTAGAGGAGAGTAGTGGTAACGGCACCAAAGAGTGTCATCACCGAGTGTCACCTATCGCCACCAATTACCGCAATTAAATTGAATTTGTCTCAATAAAGATTTACAAGTCAATAAAGAAGCGAACAAAACAATAAACAAAAAAACTCTGTGGAAATTATTTTATGTAAGAACCCTGGACAGGCTGAGTATATCCCTGCTTCAAACCGGGAGCAACCGGAGCTTCCTCACACAATGTTATTTAAAAGTATTAAAAATATTTGAAATACCGAAGTATATTTATTTGACTTAGTGTCATTATTACAACTTGCCGATAGTTAAAGGCAAGATTTTGTAGGAGGGATAAATGGCTTAGCATTATAAAACCTTAATTTATTATTATTTTATCCATTAAATATTATTATTATTTATAATAATAACAAACAAAAATTTAAGTTGTAATAATGCAAAGCTTTTTATCGGGCAGACCAAATCCTGCCTTTAACTATCGGCAAGTTGTAATAATGGCACTTAAAGTCTTTATTTATTTAATTTGAAAATTTGCTTGTTTTTATGGTTTAGCAATTGTCTATATGCATTTCGTTCCTGCTTTTGGAACTCGTCAGTAGACTTCAACCCAAAAAATTTTTTAATTTAGTTAACAAACTTCGTATGTTTATAGTAAGATTCTTAATAATATATTGAGAATCACAGTATACAAACATAATTAGTTTGAAAGCTTCAAACAAAAATCTTTACAAAACAAGCATCTTTATTCGATTGTCTGCTGTATTTGTATGTTTTATTAGATTAAAACAAAGCGCTTTTGTGAGCAAAAAATTTAGTACTCCAAACAGGGAACTCGCCATACAAAAATCAGCAGAGATATCAGCAGGATTTTCAGCTCTACTTTTACTCTCTCGTAGTAAAAACCTGATTTATTTGAAGCAATACTTTTACTGGGAAATAACTAAAATGGTGACAAAGGAGCAAAAATATATGTTCATTAAGTATTTGGAGGAGCAAAAAAAATTTGGTCCTCTGAACAACTGAATTAATATTAATATTTTTGTTCCCTTAATTTTTGTGTAACATAATTTTAAATAAAAAGACTGCATAGAAAAATAGTGAGGAGTTTTATGGTTTAGAACATTGTTTAATTAAAAAAATTATATAGTCGTATTCGATTTCGAGCACATTGCTGCAAATGAAAGACACTAAATTTTTCAAAACACTATGGCGGTATTCGATGTTTGATGTATTTTGTTGTTGGATTTTAAAGAAAATCTACGATATTTTGCATTTGCACTAACGCACAGGGGAGTATTTGGCCTGAAAAGCTGGCCAAAAATTATTAAAAGTATTTTTTTAATTAAAATTTTTGGTTTTTTTTTGGTAGTTTTAGGTGTAGAATGATATAAAAGGTTTAGTGGCAGATTTTGAAAATATTACATTGTGCAACAAAATTACACTGCGCAACAAAAAATTTTTTGTCTACCTTAGAAATAAAAGTATGTGGACTATATGGATTTTGATGCCCTTAATTCAAATTTGTTTTCCGTTTTTCTCTAGTACGTAAGGATTTTCTTTTAAAGGCGTTGCATATTTCACCCCCTAAATCGTTGGGTTGCCTAATATATTTTGTCATAACTTGAAAACGGGGTTTTCGATTTTAATAGGAGAAAAATCAGAAGATGCACCGGAAAATTGGCCAAACACATTTATTTTCAATCTATTACTATTTCAGAGTTATTAAAAATTTAATGGCGAAAAAAAATTTTCCTGCAAAATTCGTAAAATTTTTTGTTTTCAACATTCATTGATTTAAAAGGTTTAAACTCATGCTTGACAGAATCTATGTACATATATCGATTTACGGTTTAATTCAAAAAACTTTTTGAAAATTGTAAGGCTCTTATAAAACAGATTTTTTTTAAGAAAAAAGGCTTTATTATATTTACTGATATTGTTACAGTTCCTTCCAGCCATTTAGCGTTTGTGCTTAAAAAGCGGTCCTCTTTTCGTTGTGCCGAAAGCCAATATCTTCTGAAAATTTTTTGGAAATTTTTCAAACACTTCTTCAGTGCTAATATGTCCCCATCTGCTTGACATTTTGAAATTTCTCTCAATTTTCTGACCAAAAAATCAAATTTATCGTCAATGGTTCCAGCATTAGATTTCTTCACTATTTGGAATAGTTGTAATCTTGTGTAAACTTGTTCCATGTTGACTCTCGAAGTTACAAAACGGTTTTGATAAAAATTGTGTGCAATAACCTTTTATAAGTATTTTCAATCTCATGCTTTTATGTGTTAATTGGAATGTAGCCTGATACCTGGGTGTTCATATTTTTTTTATGTACCTATATTTAATTTTTGTAATCTTATTTTTGTGATTAATGCTTTTAAAAATTATTCTTATTAGGTACGGACATTTATTTTTTTAACAAATAATGTTTTATATAGCAGGTATATAAAAATATCTTTTATGGGGATGTGTGAGACATTCCCTTATAACTGTTATCGATAATAAAGAATTTTTTAAATTTATAATTATAGGCAGGTATTCACATTGTTAAGTGTTAAAAGTGATAGAATAATAGTTGAAATCAAGAATTCAAAATACATAAAAGTTTATGACGATATAAATGTATAAGAAAAAGTGCCTGATGAGCAAAAATAGAAGAAATGTGAAAATTTAAAAAAATCGTAAATAATAATGGCGCAAACTTGCGCACACTTTTTTTGTCTCTAAAATTAGAGATTTCAAATTTTATTGTGGTATTAAACATAATTCATAGAGATGCTAACCTCACTTTTAAAAACCTTTTCTTTTTTTTTTTTGCAAGAAAAGTGTATAATTTTTTTTAATTCAAAATTTTTTTAATTTTTTTTTTAAATAGCCTTTGATCAAACCTTTCAGGGAAAAAATATCATTGTTAAACATTTATTCGTTTAGCCGCTACTTAATTTGCATCGAATACCGCCTATATTTTGTCGTGTGCATAAAGTAAACAAAGTGATGCCATATTCTGAAAATTTGCCTATAATTTCCGCATTTGGTGGTGTCATGAAAAAATATATGTGTAAATTATGCACTTAAGCGTTACTCAATACATATTTGGCAAAAACTAGAGCTTTTAAAATAACTAAAACATATTGTGAAAACTCATTGAAGTAAAGTGTTAAGAATTTTTAAGGAAAACAAACTATAAAGTAAGGTAACACTATATTGATCTATCTCTTTTTCGCAACAGTTCATCAAAGCGGAAAGAAAGAAATAGTCTAGAGATAGCAACTTAGCTGCTGCCAAAATAGTAAATTTTAACTAAGCAATGAGACTTAAGCTTATAGTACACGGCATGTAAAATACCAGATGCGCATGTGGCTCTGACGTCATGAAAATATTTAACATGTTCGTTGCATTTTTTAAGTATGTAGAAGTGGCTACATGCCGTAAAATTTTGTTACTACACGAAATGTTTTTTTTGTTCCAAAATACAAATGTGACATATGTAGCCGAACCGAACACATTTGCAAAGGCAGCAAATCTGTAAGCATGTGACTGGCTACATGTATGCTACTAGTACACGGCATGCAGCATATGTAGGCGTTTTACGTATCAGCATATGCGAAAACCATGAATATGTATTATGTTTATGCGGCTTTCTAGTCATACAATCGTTTATTTACAAATTATTAAAATGTAAAAGAGGAAGTGCACTGCTATTGTTATTTTGGCTATTTATTCTTATTTAAAATGATGAAATGAAGACGATGACGAATATCATAAAAAAAGCGAGTACGTAATGCGTGGATGAGAAATTGATTAAAAAGGCAATGCGGAAGGGTATTGTGCAAAATTAATGCACCAATTGAGTGCTGCAGAGCCTAACCCACGCAGAAAAATACAATGGGGTTAACGTTGGCAAAGCGTTTCCTAAGGTGGATCAAACGTTCGCAACACATCACAAATTCTACTTTTGGCGTGTTGTGCCAACACACAAATGATAATCTCATGATGGGGTTGCCCAACTATTTTTTACGTCGTTGGCTAAACACTATGAAAATCACAATTTAAATGCTTTGCCAACATAATTTTTTTGTTAAGTATAATATATTCCCAATACTTCAAACACAAAAATGAATATGTTATCCAAAAATGTTAAGCTTTTTTCAGCTAGGCAGTTTTAAGCAGAATTCGTTTTAGAAGCCAATAATTTCATTAGCACAGGTATAAAGAAAAACTTTCAAATGTTAAACCTGGTATGTATATATTTTTTTATTATTCTTACATAGGTATACAACTGAACGAAAAACTTTAAAATTTGAAATTTTGCTTTTTGTTGCGATAAGCTAGCCCCAGGTTTTGTTAAATGTTACAGAGGTCACACTGGATTTTTGCCTGCGAAAGGTGTATCGTTAAGGGGAGGCAGTCAATAAAAATTTAAGGAAACAAATTGCGAGGAACGCTCATATTCATTTAAAAATAAATCAAACCCGCAACATCACTTATCAAAAAAAGATAGCCCACTACTGCACATTATTAATTTCGATCCCATAAAACACGTCTTTATTGATGAAATGCACATGCTTTATCTCTTATGCTTCCAAAGCTAACTGTAAAATAAATTCATTCTCTTATATTTCACAAGAAAATGTATCAGCACTTCAACAGAACTTACTAATGGTATCTAACAATATACCCTTTCAGTTTGAGGAAAGCTACAGAATTCCGTTTCTTCTTGTTATATGCTGTTGCAATTACTTTAAAAAAGGTATTAGATTTGAAATGTACAAAATTGTTTTTATTTTATTTACTTCGTATTTTGTCGTAAACCAAGTTAGGCATATTAAATTCAAAATACATTGAAGAATTGTTAAAATCATTTGATGAACTTATGCCACGATATTACGGCCTAATTCGCAAGCTATGAATATACATAATGTAATCCATATACCAGATGATGTAATTAACTTAGGAGCTCTTTTATCACAATTTTCAGCTTTTACTTTGAAAATAGTGTGGGGCATTTAAGGTCAATTGTTAAATCAACTACAAATCCAATAGCGAATTCAAAGGAAATTGCACATTTTCCATACTAACAGTTTCTCCAATAATATACTATTAGTAGGTATTTCCTTTTGTTAAAAATAGAAAACAATCACTACGAAAAATTATAGACACAGTTAACTCGAAAACACTATGTTCTTTTGTCAACATTTATGGCTATAAAATTACAACCGTTCCTCCCGATAATATCTGTTGACTAAGTAATGGAAATATCATGGTTATATCAAAAATTTTTATTAGCAAACTTTCTGTAAACAAATGTGATATTTACTCAAAAGGCAATATATTTAACGATACTCTTAATTTTTTACGTATCCAATGTCATCCAGGGACCTACGATTATGTATCGTTGAAGATTTAGACCAGAAAAAAGTTGAAATAGAGCTAAACATGGAATATGTGACGTGTATTTTTACCAAATGCCAAAATGAGACAGTTGCTATCACCCTTTTACATAAAGAACTTAATGTACATTAATATAAAAATAAAAAAATTAAATTTTTTTTAAAAGCACTCGCAAATAATTTTTCAGATTGCAAACCGTAACGTTGGCAAACCGTTCTGGTTTCTTGAGTAAAAGTACTTTCTCAGTGCTAAAATTTTTGTACGGTTGGCAATTTCTGCCTAGAAATCTACCTAAATATACGAGTATGTATATTTCGCGGGTTCATGCGTATGACAGCAGGCCAATTTGGTTATATGCTGCATTTGGTGACATCCTATACTACATACATACATACATATGTATGTACATACATATGAACATACTTAGCTAAGTCCATATCCGTGCTGAATTTTTCAATTTCAACAAAGTTATAATTATCACATATTTTTTATCAAACAATATAAAAAATTAAATAAATAAACAAACAAACAGCGCAAACTCATTAAAATAACATCAGCTGCTTATAGCTGTCAGTGTTGCCACTTTTATATGTATATACGTGGGTGCCTGCAATCAAATAGAAACAATAAGATTCCGTTTTGCTAAAAAATAAATTGACAATATACGAGTATGTAGTGTAAAAAAACAGACATTGTGAACAAAAACCAGACATCGTAACATTTTATATGTATGTACATATGCATACATATATAATAAGGTAAAAAAAATTAAAAATAAATACATAAATATATTGTAAAAAGAATCCAAATGATTTGTTCGTGAATTTACATAATATACTCGTATGCAAGTATGTACGCAAATTTTTAAGAAAATAAAATAATTAAAAAAGAACAAAAACGAAGAGAAGAGTTCATATTTGTTTGACATCTGTCAAAGTTTACTTTGATTGTAGGTTTATTGATAGCAGGTTTATTTTATATAGCATGGATTGCATATTTCATTAAATCAATAATTGCTACCACACGAAAAAACGCAGACTATGAGTACGTTTTGTTATGCATCAATTGTTGGATAACCCATTCTCTTTAATAAAGAACATATGGTAACTATATTTTTTAGAAGATTCAAATTCAAAAATTGTAAAAATACCAAAAAACCAATTCGTCAAAAAATTCGAAAAGGTATGTTTTGTTTTGCGGTTCCGCATATATGAATATATCGAACCGAATTTTCGTTTTTTTTTAATTTGTTTTGTTTTGATATACATGTCTTTTATTTTCAAGCAAGATTATTAGTTCATAATTCGAAAATTCAAAAGCAAATTTAACCTGCTATCGTATCAAACAAAAAGGGCTATCAAATGTGAAAGTGAGCAACGACCATTGGCAACACTGCTAATGGCTACATACACTCCGCAAATGTTGTGTCAAAAATTCTTGCTGTTACATATTTGTGACAGCTACATACGCATTTAAAAATATTGCACATCTCAAAATTCATATGTACCAAGTTAGTACACGACATGTCAAAAATACACATGTATGCATGTGTCTATGATGTTACATGCGGTACACATTCCAAGGTGCACTGCCTGTGACTGTCACAAAAAGTGGAAGTACGCGGCATGTAGCAAATGTAGCTTCATGATGACGTCAAAATTACGTCACAGCCACATGTGCATGTGGCTTTTATCATGTCGTGTACTATAGGCTTTACAGAATACATAATTGCGCTCACTTTTTTTAGCATTTTAGAGATCGAGATTTTGCTTTAGCTAAGCGAGTTACAGAATAAAAACAGTAACTTCCTATTGCCAGAAATTTATTTGTATGCTCATTTCTCCATAAAATTAATTTATAAGAGAAAATAAAATAAGTCCATACGAAATACCACAAAAAATATGGAATAAAGAAATTACATTTCGACCGCAAAGTAATGAGGATGTCTTCCTTTGGTTTAATGCCCAAGCTGCCTGGATGCAACAATTTTTAAAGTAAAAAATATAATCGTTCGAATTCTGAGGAAATGCAACCTTGATCTAATAGAGCTTATGAAAATTTCCAAAAGACAATAACAACTCATTAGATCAAAACAAAACAGCACTTCATCAGCATCCATGTTTACGTACTTGGGCAGAGGTTGTTATTATATACATATATAACATAATGTGTTCATAATAAAAAATTACTAAATTTAAATTCTCAATAGATTAATGTAGGTACAAGATAGTTCCGCAAATCTACATTAAATTTTTTAAATAGTTATTAATTGCATATATTTTTGTAACTGTATACATATCTGTACTTTCAAATAGTTGATGAACCTAGTCGAGACCAGTGTTACTAATCACCTTGGTGCAAACTTAAAGCAGATAGCATGGAATGGCAAATTTCAGCCTTAAGTGTGTGAGAAAATTTATTTTTTAATGATGCGAATTTAGAAACAACCCACACAGTGGAAGCCCTACTATACAACAAACTAAATATTTACTTATGTAGGAAAAAAATGTATACAAATTTTAACATTGTAGAACGTATCGAAATGGACAAACATGTAAAACTTCTAAACGATTTATTGATGAATGAAAATAGAAATAATTTTCTCAGCATAAACTTATAATATAAAAATCGAAGCATAATATGTTACATACAAATTCAAAAGCCTACTTATATTAGGTTTGTTATTATAAGCAAAATTATTAAATGCAAAGTAATATTTTCAACATTTCCTCTCAAATCTAATATACATATTCATATATTTTAATTTTTTATAAACAAAGAAATATTATGTCATATTCATTAATTTTCAAAATTTTACATGTTTAATTTTGGGAAGATTTTTTGTAAAAATATCTGCTACCATATCATCCGTACTAAGATACTTGAGTTTAATTTGTTTCTTGTTAATGACATCTTTTATGTGATGGTATTTAATGGCGATATGTTTACTTCGGCTATGAAATATGTATAGCATTTGAACTCAACTTGATAGCTCCGTGGTTATCGAGCAGCAGTCTCTTTAAATAAATTGCTCCCCTTGTCCATTATTGCCTGTAATTTTTACCCGAGCTGTGGCTAACAATGCGTAACCCTTCGCTGTTCCAGAACAGTGAGCTAAAGCTAAAGTTGATGTTGAAGCCTTACTTCCATGGAAGAGTTATTTGATGGTAAACGGGCTTTCTTACATTTTCTACAGGATCTTGCTGTGCAATGTTTTGACATATGGTCACCCTTGAAGCGGTTGACACATATTTTTTGTTATTGTATCCACTTCAGTCGATTAGGTACTGACATCGATCAAAAATTGTTGCAATAATATAATTGATGAATTCCATTGCTATATAGCTTGCAATGGTTGTTTTCCTTCGGAATGGTTGCTGTAGCTAAAGTTCTCTTTGACGTTGTTTGCGTTTGACTGCTTCTAATGATTGGAATCTGCTTTCCAGGAAGCCCAACAGCTCTTCTAATGTTGGCAATGGTCTTGGTAGTTGTATTGACTGCTCATATAATAAGTGTGTGCCTTGATCCAGTTTTTTGATTAATATATTAACTAACATGGGGTCCTATGCTGATGTGTTGATATTCAAATTGTTTAGTGCTGAGATGCACTCGCGTGTTCTGTCATGTAACCCTTTTATGGCTGTAGCAGAGGCATTATCAGCTATTTTTGGTTGGCCCAATACTCTGTTTATGATGTTATTTGTTAATATTCGTGGATTGCTGAAGCGGTCTTGAAGCATTTTCCAAGCCTCACCTGTGGTGTTTGTTTTCAAAAACCACATTTTTGTATGGCGGGCATAGCCTTTTGGTGAATCATTTCATTGAACATATCAAAAAATGGTTGCCAACTCAGATAGTCTCCATTGAATTTCGGTATCGTAAACTTTGGAAGAGACAGTGGGCTAAGTATGGCTGAATTGTTTCCCAATTGTGATTCATCATTTATAAGCTGTTTGTATTGATCTGCGAGCACAGCGAGTTTAACTAGCTGTTGGTGGACTGCGTCTTCGAGGTTTTTGTAATATTCTGGATGTAAACCTTGGCTTGATGGATCTTCGTCGTCAAACAAATTTTGGATTTGAGACCATAACTTTTTTATAGTCTCTGATTTTAGCTCATAAAATTGTTTTGGCGTGTTAATGCTGTCATACGTGCAGTTATTAATCTGGCTAGTCCTGGTGTTCGTACTTCCTCTAATTCATACTGGTTGACTGAGTTGGTTTCTGGTGTTCTTACGGATAGTAAGGTTTGGTATATGGTGTCATGCACTTTTTTAGTTGACATTCAATATGTTCAATTGTAGAACTGTATTGTCCGCCAATGGATTTGTAAATGTCCTTCGTAATATAGGGATCCTCTTCTGAATTTTGTTTTCAGTTTTTTCGATCGATTGCCATAGGGTAACTAATTCATCTTGCTTTTCCTTGTAAAATACCGCTGTTCTTCTGTCTAGTGGAGCCTTTTTTATGGTTGAAATGACTCTTCCAATCTCGCTTGCAGTCGCCTCTTGCTGTTTCATATGTTTCATAAGTTCTTGTACTGATGACATCATGAGTAATTGTTTGTGTTGCGTTTGATGGAGGGTGCTGAGTTTTCAATGTAAAAGAGTTGGATATTGTAGCCCTGTGCTACTGTTTGTGGTTTCCTATGAGTTTTTTACGTAGCCCTGTGCTACTGTTTGTAATTGTGAGTTTTCAGCGTAGCCTTGTGCTACTGTTTGTAATTGTGAGTTTTCAGCGTAGCCTAGTGCTACTGTTTGTATTTTTGTTGGTGTGTGAACTGATGTTCTACACGAGGTTGCGCGTTTGTTTATTTCCTAAAAATTCTAGAGAGATCCTTACCACTGGTGGGGGGAATCTCAGTGAGTTTAGAAAATATTCGGGGTCACCAATGAATGTTTGGCAATAGTAATTTCAATCCAAGCACATAAACTTGTATTGACACTATTTTTCCATCAAGCACTTGAACTTGAAACACGGAGTAAAGATCAATCAGTAAAACACTTTAAATGCCTTAAGAAGATTGATAAATTCTTTATTTTAATTCTTGCTTTCATACTAAATTAATTTAATAATAACAAGCTTAAATTAACTTTATATTAAAAAAATACATTTGGCACTCAGGGACTGCCGCGGTAAAGCTATTGCTTAGCATTTTTTATCAACTTATGGAATAATAATTATTTATTTATTTTTTATTTATGCAGTATTTTTTTCTTTGATATTAATTAAAGGTGCGCTTTTAGAGCGTGACAACCGATAAGAAGAGAAGTTAATATCGTTTAAAATATTTTTATTATCTTACAATACCTGTAGGTTATTCAGGAATTTTTATCATTGAAACTATAGGTTTATGGTAACTGAAATAAAAAATAATAGGTTTGAGATTTGATATCCTCTAAATATCTGGAAAATAATAGCTTAAAAAGCTACGAATTGTCTGTTTGTTTGTGTATATAATTTTTTGTCAACCAGGATTGCTCTTAAGTACGCCACATTGTGTTTTCCTACATGTAAAAATCTGTTCTAGCAATACTGTATGTTAATGAAATCAACAGTATACTTTAGGGGTTAAAATACACTGGGCGATTCAAATAAAAATAGTCTTATGTTTTTTTTTCGTTACGGAATTTCTTGATTCGGTCGCCGCGCTCAAAGCCCGCGATAAAAGCTATTCAACAAATTGAAAAGTGTTGGGGCAAAAAACTTAAATTTATGCATATGAATGTATTTTTTTAATATTATTGCATAGCATAATAAAAAAGAAAAACAAACCTTTGACGTTCATTGACAATGTCTCCAGAAATAATCTAGAACTATTGATTCTAAAGTATCTCTACTCGCGCATAAAAGGAAAGTTGTTGACATTTCCACTAGTGTAATTGTCGCTAGAGAAAAGAGTGTTGATATAGAGACATATGGTTCTAGGCTGTATAGAGGGTATTTAACATTATTGCACAGCATAATGATAAAGAAAACCAAACTATTGATACGTTGACAATGTCACCAGAAACATACTAGAACTGTTGTCTCTAACGTATCTGTACTCGCGCATAAAAGGAAAGTTGTCGACATTTCAACTAGTGCAATTGTCGCTATAGAAAAGAGTGTTGACATAGAGACATATGTTTCTAGGCTGACTAGAGGGATATTTACATACATACGTACATGGTAATTCAAAGGAAAAACAAATGTACACCAGCAAGCAACCACCATGCATTGCTTCGTTAATGATGTATGAATGTATGTACGCACGTATGCATATACACATGTATTTACATAGTTACCACATGAACTAATTGCTCACTTAAGGTGTCTTTACATGGTAATACAATGTATTGCGACATGTCGAAAATGCTGTAGATTATACAAAATCTTATGTAAAAGCAAAATGTATCAAGTAGGAGAGAATACGGATAGAAAATTTGACAAGCGGTCGGTAAATGTTTATTTTCTAACCCATTTTAGAAACTTAAGTATTCTCATCACACCAGAGGTGTATTTCAAAGTAAACATTGGCAGCACTAATGGTATTGAAGGTGTTGACATTTTTACAAAAACAACCAAAACCAACTCAGAAAATTTTCATGTTGTTATTGTAAATATTTTACGACAGCAACTATCAGCTACTTAACTGGTACAGCAAAATCAAATAAACAATAACCAAACCTAAAAAAATTATATTTTTTAGTAAAATTTCATTGAAATTATAAAATTTTTTTTCCAATATTTAGTTTTATTAGTACACATCTTTTTTTCCAATTTTTGTTATTAACTCCACAGTTTAATATCTTTGCTCGCATTTTCCTTATAGTATCAGTGTAAACATGAAAAATATCTACAACAGGCTCTCGTTCTCTTTTTTTAAACACGGAGAGAATTTAATAATATTTTGATTCTACAAAGTCGTAATAAATTGTATTACCATGTAAAGACAGCTTTAGTAAACAACATTTTAGATGATGATGAAATTGTCTAGAATCTAGACTATGCTGAAACATTCGAGTGGCTTTGTGCGAAGTATAAAAAGGGGTGACGTATCTAATGGCAAGTTAGTTGTTACTCAGAAGTCAGTTGATAATTAAGTTGATAACAATCTGTGTTTGCGATACAGTAGTGAGTTGATAGTTGAGTCTGTGTTTTACAATACGTGAGTTGGAAATTGAAGAGACTATAGTGACGGTCTATAGAAAAGTTAGGCAAACACACATATATATATATATATATATATAATATGAAAGAGAGTAAAATGCATGATTGTACGAATGTACGTTTAACCCTCTGCAACTGACGTGCTCTAATTGTAACAATGTGACTGACATGGGGTCTGGCAGACCTAATTTTTAAACCGATTTCCCATGTTGAAGTTTTTGACTGGCGCCTTCTTGGCCTTATTTATGTACAACAGTAAATAGTTTTCAATCTAACATAGGTTAAAAATTTCAAATAAAAGACGTTTTTCTCAATGTATGGTTTATTTCATTTAGTTCTATAATAACAAAAAAAAACTCTTCTCTTAAAAACAAAAAAAACAATAATTCTTACAAATATAGGGTGTTTTTTAAGCCCGATATAACTTGAAATTGTAAAAAATAACACAAAAAATTAAATTGTAATCAAAATTTTTTTTTTATTCGAAAGATCAATACGTGACATTAACATTTGAAAATGATTTCGGGCATAAGGGCACCGCGGCTGTTCTTGACGAAGCGCATTCTGGACGTCCAATTTTGGGCCACTTTTTCGAGCACTGCTGGCCGTATATCACGAATAACACGAACAATTGGATCTTCTTCCACACTTTCGTTTACAGCGGCGATATTCGCTTCACTACGCACATTCCTTCGACGTGTTGGTCTTATTGCATCCTCTAGAGAGTATGTGGTACCAAATCTATCCACAGTTCGACGAATGGCTTGTTCAGATGGACGATTATTTAAGCCATAAAAATGACGAAGTCGTCTATAAGTTGCGCGAATCGACGACTGATTTTCAAAGTAAATTTGGATAATTTCAAGCGTGATGATTTGTCAGAGTATACTGAAACAAATAAAAAAAATGTTTTATCAAAATTTAATTTTTTGTGTTACTTTTTACAATTTAAAGTTCTATCTAGGTTAAAAAAACACCCTATATTTAGGAACTTCTTTTTTTTAACTTAAAAAATACTTATCAAATAAGTTTTGGTTTGATGTTAAGCTAAATCGTACGGTTGGATCAGTTCAGTTTTAAAAATTCAGTCTTAAAAATTACATTTTTCTTGGCAGTTTTCGCAGAGAGGATTGGAACACTCCAAGCAGATAGGTTTTAAACAAGAACAGCAGTTGTAATTTGTTTTTCTTTGTAATTTAGATGGACATATATGACACAGTTTTCTTCCACTGCCTTTCTCAGGCTGAATTTTTGGAGGTGGAAAATCTTTTCCCAGAACTGGACTGATGGTCATGCGCAATTCTCGTGGTAATCTTTCATTATATGCACGTGCTTTCATGTAATCTAGTACCATTTCACGAGCCATATTTAACAAAAATTGGCCTCTTCTCAATTTGGGGTCCATATTTTCACATGCTTGGTACGCAACGAAACAGTTGACACCTATCATATCCAGTATTCTATAAACGACGAGTTTTGCGACTGCAGGAATATATCGAGCACTTTTTGTCGATCTCATCAACGCCTCCTTTTGTTTGATTGTAATCTACAATCATTAGTGGTTTGCCTGATGCAATGTCGGTTTCCTGGATGTGGCGTGTGGATGAAACTAAAAGGACTGCTTTATTTTTTTTTTTTGGAACAAAGGATAATAATGTAAAGTCCTTGGTGAAAGCGTAAAGTGAAGTCAAAATTTCTCTTTCTTTGTTTGGCAAAAAACATACAGGGATCTCCCTCTTATTTTTTTTAAGTGTTCCAAGATAGGTTAGTTTCTTTTTTAGCAAAGCCTCCATTAGCGGAATCGAACTAAACCAATTGTCCGCTGTAATGTTACGCTTTGAGCCTTCTACAGCTTTCACAAGACGTAGGACTGATTGTGATGGCACCGATAATCTCTTCTCTCCTTCATTTAGTCCTATTCCATCAGAATTTTTACCACAGTAGATATAAGCATTGTAGGTGTAAAAAGTTCGTGCGTCACATAAAATCATGATCTTTAGCCCATATTTAGCAGGTTTTTGTGGCATGTAGATTACAAATTTGCAACGACCTCTAAATGGAACCAGCATCTCGTCAATGCACATATAGGCGCCAGGGGAGTACTGAGCTTGAGAATTTAAGATGAACTTGTTAAATAAATTTGATATAAGGGCCAGCGAATCATCTTTTAAACGTTCTTGTCTGGTCATAAAATCATCAAACCAGTTGACTAAACATGAAAATCTATACTTGGACATAACGAAGCGAAATATTTCACGGCCTGTGCCATCAGTAGAAAATAATGTATTGAGAATCGTTGCATTTAAACACTGACGAATAACATAAGAGCCCTATGAATGCTCTCATTTCAATCTCATTTGTGTTCATAAGTTCTGGTCGGCTGTTATTTTTGAACTGGCTCCTAAACATATTAAGCTTTTGGTTTGTATTTACTATCAAGTTTGAAAGCATTGACTGATCAAAAAATTTTGTCCAAAGACCAACATAACTTTCAAATTTTGTAAAAGTTACAATGTTTGGTAGCCTTAGAATATTATGAGCTGGAACTCTAGAATGTCTTGGACCCTCCTGATTTTTACATCTGTAAAAATTCTCACTTATGGATTCCGTTTGAACCTCCGTAAAGCTATTACCTTCCTCTTGAAACCCTGCTTCCAGAGAAATTTCATCGTCCTCAAATATATTTTGTTCTGCTTCAAAATCTGGGTCATTTACAGCATCATCGCCACTGAAATCTTCGCCCTCTTCATCAATTTCTTCGAGCCACTCAGTTATTTGCTGTTCGCTGCTTTTAAAAATTCCAGCTGATGTTCTTTTATGGGAAGTCATTTCCTCTAAGCTTACTGCCTGCAAAAATGTAGGTGATAATAATAGTCAAAATACAATTTTACTGTCGTGAGGTCTGAGAGACAATATATAATTTTACGATATTACTGATGTGAGGTCTGCAAGACCATATTGAATTTCACAATAATACTGACGTGGTGGTCTGCTGGCTACTTACACTAATGCTGATGTGCGGGTATAATAGACCAGTTACTGCGCAGTTAAGCTCGTGCGTTGCCCAAGATTGCTCTTTTCACACTGATCAAAGGTAACGAGAGCGTAGAGATCGTAACTTGGAATTTTACAAAGTTACGCACGATTGTTCTCTTTGGAAGGTCTGTCAGACCACACGTCAGTTGCAGAGGGTTAAAAAAGAGCATAACGAAGTGCCCATAGGCATCCTTTTGCTTATCTTTGGTCTATATGGACAGTTAAAGTCTGTCGTTGAATTGAGATTATTGTAAAGTCTATCGTGTCGACTGAAGAGTAAAGAGCTGATAGACATGTGTAAGAGTGGAAAAGTAAGTAAGCCAGCGAGTTGTTATTGGTGTATCAACGGTGAGTGTCGGCATAGCGAGTCTAATCTGTGACGAGCAGCACACAAAGAGGAATTGCGTCAATACTAGCGCAGCCAGTTAAGAGATGTGTGTATACAACAGCAAGGAAGGCGCAGTGGTAACCAGTTGTGAATTTTAAGTCATTTAAGCTGTATTAGTATTTGTAAATAAAACTTGTATCATTCTTAACCCTAATTACTTCACTGGGGCCTTTTATTCATTTACAAATCTTCGAGCGTTTTTAAAGAATAAAAACGTAACAATATATTAAAAATATATGGACCATACATATTTTTTTTAGCTGGGTATTTATTTATTTATTTATAACAATAACCAATCAAACCCATAGCGCTTTTGATTAGATTTGCAGAAAATCAGTTATTGTGAGAGGAATTAAAAGGTATTCTTTTAAAGAGGCATTATCTTTTCAAAGCAAGAAAACAAAATATGCGTTTAGCGAACAAACATATACATATCTACAAGCAAGCTTAAACAAGTATTTATAATTTGACGTAATTTGATTACTTAACATCGTATTGTTAACAAATCAAAAAGTTATGAACTATAAAATACTCCTTATACAAAGTAATTAAGGAAATTATTCGAATATTGGACAAAATATATTCAAATAAGTTTTGATTATAAATTGAACATTTTTGTTCGTTCGAACCAAATCGAAAAAAAGTTGTTCGAATATTCGAATAATTTCTGTTCGAATGACAACACTACTTTTTGCCCAACCTCCGGTAGAAGTGAGCAGAGGTGGTTTTAACTCAACCGGTATTTTAAGCTTTCTCGCAGCGTGCCACAAGAATTAACTAGATGCTGGTGTGACATCGAGGTTTTCTACATAATTTTTAAGAGATGCAGTTCTTTCAGATGCAAGCAACTCTTGGAGTAATTTAGTGCACTCCTTAAACCTGATTTTTTTTGTTGTGATCTGTGTTGTTGCCATTCGTTTCTAGCTCTTCTTTTTCACATATGAGACGTTCAATATCCGTAGAATCAATTCTGTTAAACCCAGTCTGCGGATGGGAGGTAGTAGCATGTTCAGCAGCCTGTTTAGTATTTTCGTTAAGATTGACAATGTTAGATTCAATATCATCGGGTGTTTTTAGCGTAATGTTTTCCGTGCAATGACTACTAAGATATGTTTTGAATTCCATCCAATTAGCACGATTGATGATCTTCACATATGGGTGAGGTAAAACAATTCTTAGTGGGCTACAGATTGTAACGATCGTGGGAGAGTAATCGAAGGAGAGCTCTTCAGAAGCTTCAACATTAATTCAATCCATAGATATATTTTTCATGACTCCAAAATCTATAACATCCGGATTTTTTTTGTATGTCCGTAGGCCAGTAAGTGGGCTCCACACTCGAAATGACATCCAAGCCCATTTTTGAAATTGTGTTGAAGAACGCACGACCGTTAGGTGTAATAAAGCGCAAACCACAGAACGTATGTTTTGCATGGTAGACTCCAGCTGTTACGAAACAAGGTCAAAGAGATTAGTAGAAATCCTCGTATTGATCCTCAGTGATTGCAAATCTGGGATATTGATGATATAACGAAATTTATAAAAAAAATTTAAAGCAAATATTTGTTGCTTGTAGATGTTCTGCACAAATGCTATCAAGAATATAGTGCTTGAGTCTTGACTTTATTATAACTGCCGATCCACCGCATGCTCTTCTTCTAGGGTCCTTTAAATCATATAGAGTGTAACGATTTATTTCAAATAAGCTTCTTGAAGTTAAATGAGTCTCAGAGACCAGCATTATATCAATATTATTTTCCGTGAGGAAGTGCTCAAGTTCATTTTGATGTTTGATGATATTGAATCTAACATTGTCAATCTTAACGAAAATATTAAACAGGCTGCTGAACATGCTACTACCTCCCATCCGCAGACTGGGTGAAACTTCTGTGGTTTTCAACATTGCATCCCAAGATAAGCCTGGTGCTGTATAATAGTGGCAGGGGTCCAAATCGTATATATCTCTAGAAATTTTTCTAAAATTTTCAAACACGTCGGTTAGAAGAAGAACATATGTCTTTAAGTAGAGTTCAGTATAGTCAAGGAGGGTTTTACAGTTAAACTCTCTCCATGTTTTTTGAGCATGTTCATACTCGACTAAATCACATTCTTCATTCGTTAGAATATTGAAGAACTCTTCTCTACTAGGGAGTTTAATTTCCTTACGCTTAGTCATGGAATCCATGTAAGACTATGGAAATACACCCTTTCTTCTAATCAGGTTGAAATGAGCTTCATCAACGAAACATGACCGAATAGTATTAAAATCATTGCTATAAAGATTTTTCGCTAACGTATCTAAACTCGAAGCCATAAATCTAAACGAGTCTATAAATCTTATTTCGAATCCATATTTTTCATCTAATCTGATGAAAATTGAAAGAGAAATATAACTCTCTGTGTTCTGGGGAATCACTTTTATTGTAGAATATTTTATAGAAGAAAGTTCCTTGAAAAATAGGTGTATATCATATGCGGAAAGATTATGCAATATAACCGGTATAAACTGAGGTGTTTTATAATTCAAATTACATTCGCTATGAGCTGCCCCACGATAATTGCCCGTAAGATGACAATGATCTCTAACTTTATCGTTATTTAATATTTTCTTACATATATGACAATTTTGTGCTTTATTATTTTGAGCTATTTCTATTGGGGTTATGAACATTTTCTTAACTTTAAGTGAATAATTTAAATAAATATCTGTACAATCTTCAACAATTATTTTGATAAATATATTCGCCGAATCTTCACCAAAATAATGTTTATATAAATTATTTTCTCTCTTGAAACTACAATTAATAAAATAACCGAATGCACAAGCATGATGTTTCTGTACATTTGTGGTACTTTTACTTACAGCATTATCAACTTTTTCTAAAATAGACTCCAAGTCCGCGTAGATTACGAATGGTATGCAAAATTCATATTCATACTACGTTGATTCAAAAAAGCGCACTGCTGTGCAATAAATTAAATTATTAAAATTACTTTCTTTTAAGATCTTGAAGGGGGAGGTTGTATTTAATGAAACATATGTGTGGACAAATAATTAAAAACGAACCAAGACATTTTATTCATCATTTTAAGAGAAAAGGTGAATCGATTATTTAAGAAACACAAAACTCATATTCGTACAAAAAATTTAATTTAAGAAATCAGATTAAAAACTATTGCAATTATAAAAGAAAAAATAATCCGTTTTTGTACTAACACTAGCTTTCAATATTATTATTTTTGCAGTAACATGAACTTAGTTTCTTAAATATATCTGAGAATTCCGCATAGAGAAGGGACCTAAGGGTAAAAAACAACATCTGAGCGTCGAATGAGACCGATCCCATGCCCCAAAAGTGTTTCCTCCCAGAGATATGCGCGTTTTATTCAGTGATGGTACACCAAAGATACACGTATTTAAATCTTTAAAATGGCTCTCCTGAACAAAACCGGTTTTTACCCTTACGTCCCTTTCTATTTTGCGCGTCACATATATAAAAGAGTAACGTTACTGAACGCACAACCCAAACGACTATAGTTAGAGAGATGACATTTGGTGTGTAGATTCCCCTTTCGATATTTAGATCCACTAAGAAGGGATTTTCGAAAAATCAAATGCTCAGGGTAAAATCGCTATCTTTATATCTCGGAAACTACATTAGGTAGACTAAAAATTCCAAAAGCATACATGCTTTTAAAAAATAAGCCGACTCGTGTCTTGTGCTTTTTCGATATTTGTACTTTTTGGGGTTACAAAGGGGTTAAAACTGAGTTTTGGTACCTTTTTTGCACTGAACATATCTTCTAAAGTATTATACATAGCAGAAAGCCTTTTTGTGTGTTTTTTCTTCTGGATAAAATCTCGAATACATATTGGTACTTTTGAAAATTCGCACTTATAAAGGGTAAACTCGCACCCGTTTTCCGTACTATTTTCTTAATGATAAAATAGCCGACACGATTTTTTACTTTTTCAATACGTATACTTTTAGGGATTAAAAGGGAGTAAAACTGAATTACTTTTTGTCCTTTTTGTGCACATGCTATATCTTCTAAATTATTGAATGTAGCAGAAAGCTTTTTGGCGAGTTCTTTTTTTCTAGACAGAATCTCGAATGGGGTTTGGTACTTTCTGAAAATTCGCACTTATAACGGGTAAAATCGTACCCGTTTTCGATAATTTTTTTGTTAATGATAAGATACATATGACATACATGTAAAAATAATTTACTATGACCTCCTACCACTCATAATAATATGTATGTTTCTTTGAAGAGCCAAAAAGAGGAACCAAAAAGGGTAAATATGGCAAACGATGCTAAATATTTTACATTCGAAGGAGTTCATATAATTGAAACATTTTAAATTTGAGTTAAATTTTATTAACTAATATAATGTTTTCTTGAATATTGGCATTTAGGGGTACTTTGAATATTAATTTGCTATTTTTAAGAAAACACTTTTCAGTAGAGGTACTTTTTTCCAAAAAAAAAATTTTTTAATATTATTCTTGGTAACATCGGTTTTTTGAACTTGTGCTTTTGGGAAATGGTCCTTTTTTGAAAATCTAATTTTTGAAAATTTACTTTTGGAATATAAAAACTTTTGGATAAGGTAATTTTCGAGAGATATACCTTTTATCAATGGCATTTTATAAAAGAGTAGCTTATCAAAAAAAGTACTTTTGAGAAAAGTTATTTGCACCTAAAAAGGTGCTGTAAGAAAAACACATAAAAAACATCTTTTGGGAAAAGTACTTACATAGTATATAAGAAGAGTATTTAAAAAAAAAATACTTTTCAGGTGAGATACGAGTACTCTTTTGAAACGATAATTTATTGAAAAACGTACTTTCTATAAAAAGTGCTTTTTGAAAGAGGGCACTTTTTTTAAAAAATACTCTTTGAAAAAGGTACTTTTCGGAAAAAGTACTTTTTGGGAAATGTACTTTTTGAAAAAGGTACTATTTGGAAAAAGTACTTTTTGAAAAAGGTACTTTTTGAAATAGTACTTTTTGAAAAAGGTACTTTTTGGAAAATGTACTTTTTGAAAAAGGTACTTTTTGGAAAATGTACTTTTTGAAAAAGGTACTTTTTTGAAAAAGTAATTTTTGGAAAAGTTACTTTTTGGAAATAATACTTTTTGAAATATGTACTTCTTGGAAAAAGTACTTTTTGGATTAATATATATATGTATATATAATATGTAAAAAATTAAACCAAGTCTAAATACATAATTGGTATTATTATTATTATATTGTTATTATTCTTGCTATTATTCTTGCTATTGTCATCTAAGTATTACAACAACAAAATGATAAAGGAAAAATATTGTTTTTGAAAAAAAACCATTACTATCAATATATGTCTCAAACAAAAGGATTTTATAAGTGCATTATTAAAAATATTATTAAAAAAATTCAAAGGCGACCTCAACAAAAAACAAGCCTATCAATATGATTTTCAAATAAAAGGACTTGGTTGGTACCTTAAAAAAATGATACACATAACGAATTTCTCAAATGACTACCCATTGAAATTACTTTTTTTAAGATCATGAACAGGGAGGTTGCATTTAATGAACCATTTGTTTGGACAAATAATTACAAACGAACCAAAAGACAACTTATTTATAGTTTTAAGCGAGAAGGTGCATCGATTAAATTAATCGATTAAAAACTAATGCAATTAATTATAAAAGAAAATATAATCCGTTTTTATACTAACAATAGTTTTCAATATAATTGTTTGCAGTAATATAAACTTTGTTTCTTAACAATATCTAGAGTATTCCGCAATTTTTTTATAAAATCAATGTATGATTTATCATTTTAATTATTTGCTTTATTTAACAGGGTCGTAATGTATAAAAAAAGAATGGTTTTTTTAACGTTGAGGTTCTACGCATATAAACTTTCCATACCGTATGCATTTTCTAATAGATTTTCAATTCACCGGTGATAAAGAAGACAGAAAAAGAGTAAATAAAATGCAAGCTTTTTTGATTGGTAATACGATCTTATGTGAGATATCAGTATGCATACCTTTTTATATGGCTCTAAATATTACATCTTATTTCTATATATGGATTAAGATATGAAGAGCTTCATAATTAAATTTCCATATACATATGAGCTCATATATTATAATACATTTCATATATTAATTCATATATTGGGTGTTTTCTATTGAGGTATAGAACTTTAAGTTGGCATCACTTTTTTAACTGGCGGCCATTTTGTCAGCTGTCAAGTGATTAATATTTAGTTTGGTTTGCCATTTCATCATGAACAGGTTGACAAAAGTACAACGCTTGCAAATCGTGCAAATTTATTTCGAAAATAATGGTTCAGTTCGCGAAGTTTACCGCAAGCTCCGTCCATTTTATGGTCGACATAATCGTCCATCAGAGCAATTAATTCGGTTAACCATGGATCGTTTTCGCACTACGTTTACTCTATGTGATAATACGCATCCGCAGAGACGTCGAACAGTGCGCACCGAAGAAACAATTGCCGCTGTAGAACAAAGTGTTAAAGAGGACCCGAATGAATCGATTCGCCACCGTGCACAGCAATTGGAGCTTTGTCCATCAACTTTATGGAAGATTTTGCGCAAAGATCTTGGCTTGCGACCTTACAAGATCCAGCTTGTGCAAGAATTAAAGCCGCGAGACCATGCAATGCGTCGTGATTTTGGTGTATGGGCCGAAAATGAGATTGATCTCGATGCTGATTTTCATCGCAAAATTTTGTTCAGTGATGAGGCTCATTTTTGGTTGAATGGCTACGTCAACAAGCAAAATTGCCGCATTTGGAGTGAAGAGAATCCACATGAGACCCTTGAGACGCCATTACATTCACAAAAACTGACTGTTTGGTGTGCTCTATGGGCTGGTGGAGTCATTGGGCCATACTTCTTCCGAAATAATGCTGGAGAGTCAGTTACCGTTAATGGAGACCGGTATAGAGCCATTATAACCGACTATTTTGTTCCCGAATTGGATGGCATGAATGTGGATGAGTTGTGGTTCCAACAAGACGGCGCTACATGCCACACAGCGCACGTCACAATCGATTTATTGAAGGAAACATTCGATGAGCGCATAATTTCGCGGAATGGACATGTCAATTGGCCACCAAGATCGTGTGATTTGACACCATTAGATTATTTTCTTTGGGGATATGTGAAGTCGCTCGTCTACGCCAACAAACCAGAAACGTTAGGCGACTTGGAAGCGAACATTCGTGGCGTTATTGCCAACATACGGCCCCATATGCTCGAAAAAGTGGTTGAAAATTGGACCTGTAGAATTGGCTTTATTCGAGCCAGCCGCGGCGGCCACATGCCCGAAATCATATTTAAACGTTAATGGCATAAAATTATCCTTCCAATAAAGCCGAATTGATTAAAACGATTTACTTGTGTTTTATTTCAATTCGAAGTTCTATACCTCTAAAAAAACACCCTGTACTTTTCCCAAAGTATAATCCGATACATTTCCATATATGAATTCATATATATTCATATATATTTATATTCGCGGGAATTTTTAATTTTGAACATATTTACTCTCAAATAAATTTCTTTAAAACACTATACATAATGATTGTCATACATACATATGTATTATGATTTTTCGCAACAACAAAAATTACTACTATAGTAGTAGGGAATTGGGGATACTGCGTCAATTAAAATTGTGAAATTTTGCTAAAATTTTGATGAAATTTGTAAATTTCAGTGCAAAATTTTCTGAAAGTTTAAAATTTGGGTAAATAAAATTTGAAATTTGTGAAATTTGTGTTTTCGGTGCGCTTTGATATTTTTTTTGTTTACATTAAGTGTTTTTTGTTTACATTAACTGTTTTTTGTTTATATTAAGTGTATGTATGCATGTTTGTATGTATGTATGTATGTATGACCGTGGGAACTTTTGTGCGCGGAATATTTTGTGGGAATACATTAAGGGGTTTAACCTATAAAGCTTTTATATGTATATGATTTTCTAATGCCGACGGAAAATTTGTGGGTGTGTCTAGCTGTGGGAATTGAAGTCTGGCTGTGATTGGTGGAGCGCGGGGTGTGTCTAGATTGCGAGACCTTAAGGCTGACCGTGATTTGGGTAGGTGAGGGTGTTTTGTAATATGTAACCGTGGAAATTCGATGGCGTTTATGCTTGTTGGAATTTAAGCCAAGCTGTGCTTGGTGGGGGGCGGGATGTATTTGAGGTAGATCGACTGGTGGAGGGTGAGGAGTTGTTGTAATATGTATCCGTGGGAATCTGTGTGCATGTACGTATGTATGTCTGTAAGAGTTTAAGGCTGTCTGTGATTTATCAAAGGTGAGGTGAGAGTCTTCATGTAATACGTGTCCGTGGGAATCTGTGTCTATGTATGTTTGTAGGAGTTTAATGCTGAATGTGATTTGAGGTGGGGGAGGGTGTTGTTGTGATAGATGGATAGATAGAATGTGCGTATGTGTGTGTGTATGTATGTATGTATATGTAGGAGTTTAAGGCTGTCCTTGATTTGAGGTAGGCGGGCGGTGTTATTGTAATATGTATCTATAAGAATTTGGCTGTTTATATGTCCGTAGGAATTTTTGTGCATGTATGTCTGTAGGAGTTTAAGGCTGATCGTAATTTGAATTGTTCAGATTGATCGATTGTATGTGACTTCGAGAATTTTTGTATGTATATCTGTAGAAAATTTAAGGCTTATCGTGATTTATGAGGGGCGAAGTGATCATTAAATATATATCATGATTAATGAGAGGTGAGGTGAAGGTGTTCATGTATATGTATACGTATTTGTGTGTATGTATGTCTATATGAGTTTAAGGCTAATCGTGATTTAGGTTGTGAGATTGATAGATTGTATGTTACCTTGAGATTTTGTGTATGTATATCTGTAAGAACTTTAGGCTGACTGTGATTTGTGAGGGGAGGGGCGTTGTTGAAATAGGTTTAATTTTTCGTAGATGAATTTTAGTATGTGTGTGTGTATGTGATTTTCTCACCATAGTATTTATATGTACGTAGAAATAAATTGTTTCTCATATGAACATTTTTTGCTAGAAAATATTATCATATATCTGAACTTCCCTAATCCTAATATGTTTTTCATATTGGAGGATGAGATTGCTTTATATTTTATCAAGCTTAAATTTGTCCAGTGTTAAAGTCTGTCGCTCAAAAATTTGTTTATATTTGTATAAATATTAATTTCAGATTTTGCAAAATTCTTGTGTACGATCGTTTTGATTTTGTGTGTGTGTATGTGTGTATGCGCGATAGAGTTTGACTAGTCTGTGATAAGTTTGTTTATTTAAGTACATTTGTCTTCTTCGACTTTCGTCTTCAACCGTCAATAGCTTGGAGAACAGTTTGTATGTTTTCATGATGTAGATATGTAAGTGTGATTGTTAAAATCCAATAAATACTTGAGCATGGGTAAGAAATTTGATAATATGTGTACATATGGATCTACAAATTGATTTTATGTATGTATGTATGTACATACAAATAAGTACAATACATACAATTCGCCTGCTCTTTTGTGTATAGATGTGAAATATCTCCATAGTTTTTTTATTTGAAATTAAAAAAACGTTCTTTAAATTTTTAGATGTATTTACTTAAAAGTTTGTGAGGAGTTTTTGTTTTAAGTAAAATTGAAATCCTCTCTAGTTGTAGTAACTATGGTATAAATATTTAATATATTTTATTTCCATTTGTTTAAAGTTGATGTAGCCTATATAGTCAACGTTAGAAATTTTTCGGTGTAAAGTTTTTTCCAACTATCATCTTTTTTCTTCACCTTTTACATATATTTTAGAACATCTTACATTGGCTTTTAAAAAATAACAAACGCTTTGAAATGAAACTGATCCAGCAGTCCAGCTTAGGTGATGATAGTTTTTTGTTAACCACTTTGCTTCTCTTTCCTTTTTTATTGATAAACATTTAAAATCAAATGATGGTTTTATAATAAACTTGTTATACTCATTATTGTTGAAAACATCTGCTACTTTTTTTTGTGATGAAAATCATTCGAAACCTTACTCGTCTATTAAAACCATTTCTTCATTCATATTACTTAATTTATAAGACTTCCAGGACTTTCTATTATTCGATCATCAGTAAAAATGCAGTGGCTGAGATCCTTGCTTACTGTTTCATATTAAATTTCTATATCAATTGGGCCGCTATTGAATAAAAGGAACTTTTATCTGAAACTTTAATGCATTTGTAAGTGCTTGAGATTCTTTCATATAATAGCTTTGTTGGAATCTTAGATACGAGTACATATAATATAGAATTGCATAACGTTTATTTTTAATTTTTATGTTAAGATCATCATCATTTGGATATGAGACTGAATTTAAATGTACTTTTAAATTAGTTAAATCATAATGAGGAAACTTGTTTTCTTCTTGAATAGAGATCAACAGAAAACGAAATCGTTTTCTTACAATTTAGGTCTGGCCTCTCAACGGTTCCTTAGTATCTTATGAAGGTTACTCGCCTATGACCTTTATTTGATGTTCTAGATGATTTTTTTTCTCATTTTATTAAAGTTCAGCGTATTGTGTATATATTTCTGATATTTTTAAGTACGCTTTATTTACCTGTCAGACAAAATGTACGTATCAGTTGATCACTCAGTCTCTCTTTTTAATTTTTTTTTTTTAATGTATCACTACTATTTTTTCAGATTTTACTGCTTGAAAAAGATAATATTTGTGTAATTTTTAAATGTATTCATATATACATATAGGTAAATATATGTATGTATGTATAGAGAAATTACTTTATCTACAAAGAAATACATGTTTAATAATCAACTATTCTAGAAAATCTATCTCAAATAATTCAGTTACCTCCACCATCAATTCACCGTCTGTGTTTTCATAGTGTCAGAAACATTAGAATATCTATGTTTGAGAGAATTTTTACATCGAGTTTTTCTACATGAGGTTTGCTGGTTGACCCCCTTGAAGTTATTGTTGACGTAGGCTGGGTTGTATCACATTCAGATGTAATCATTTCTCACTTAAAAAAGGTCCTCATCACCATCAACCATATCTGTATACATTTCATTCATGAGTTGGGTTGATCCAGATACAATTGCTGTCTACAGATTAATGATTAGAAACAAGTTTCTCATCACCTTCTAACAGATTTATATATTTTGCTAGCATGCTTCTATCGATAGTAACGCGAGAGTCCGACATGTAGTGGTGTTTCAATTAAAAATCTATACTATTAGAATTTACGATTTCGCTCTTTTTATTCTTTTACAAAGTAGATACATTAACATTCTTTTAAATTTGCATGCTTCGGCATGCTTTCAATACTTTTTCTGTAAATTTATTTGATACTCATACAGATACAGATATAAAGTAAGATCTGCTTACATTGCATTTTACAATTTATGTATGCTTCAGCATTATTCCAGTTGAAGTCCATATTTATTCAGTAAGTTTGTTTGATACTAATTCATACACATATACATTCTTAAAGATTGGAAATCTAAGTCCAATTTATGTAGTTTATCTATATTTTCCAAAGACTTGATAGCTACAGAAATGAATAAAGTGAAGATCTATTATATATACAGCCCATGGGCATATTTTAAAATTTCGCTTGCTAGAGCTTTCGAAATGGAAAATGTACAATTTTCACTATAAAAAGTGATAATATTATGTGTTACTGAATATTACACTGTGTTGTAATTTATTTTAAGTTTTCACAATATTTCATACAGGCCAACAAGTTTAGAGAATTTCTAGTATATTAAGTTAATTATCTTTCTTAAGACCTTTCCTTCAAAAATACAAACCAAACTAGATTTTTCCTGTTTAATTTTATTTTTTACTTTCATTAAATTTCAACATTTTTTTTCATCTTCAAATTATTATATTTAGCAGCTTTTTCTCATTTGTTGAGTTAACTTTAATCGGAAACATTTAAATAGTGAGATGAACTTTTATATTGTATACGAGTACATTAAGTAATTCTTTGTATATTTCAATACACTTATATGAACCATCATCACATAATTCCTTTGGATGATCTATTAAATCATTCTACTATTGATGCTTACATATTAAGTAATGTTTAATATTCTACTTATGCTTGAATTTTCCAGTGTCTATTAAAAAATTCTTTACAATCATCCCTTTGTAAGTTTTTTGGTAATCGTAACATTTCAAAAATATTTTCCACAGCCTAGGTTTTTTCGAGTGCAACTTTTATTTTCAACGGTATTGACCATAGAAACTTTGACAATGAATCATTTACAGTCTACAATAATCAATAATTTCTATTTTCTGTAGAATAGTTTCCCATTTCACCTAAATCAGCTCCATAAAAGATCAACTATTCCTTTCATTACATATCTACAATGCACAAACAATTTTCGAGATTTATTATAGAGTTCGCCTACTAAATTTCTTTTTAAAAACATTGAGTTGTTTTAAAGATTTTTTGGAGAGTGTTGTGATCTACTTGATGCACTTTCAGCTATTTATACTATCATGTAGTTAATTTTCCAATCTATAAATTTTATCGTTCAGCTGTTCAATTTGTTTTTTCAAAAGATGATTTAATTTTTAGTATGTATTTTTTCAATTTTATAACTATCTTCTATCTCTAATTATATTTCACGTTGTACTCTATCAATTTGCATTTTAATATACTCTTGCATTATATTAATTCCTTAAGCTATATTATTAATTTGTCCTATAGTTTATCGTTTTGAGTTTTCAGAAACAATTTACTGATAATATCATTCTCTGTCAGTGAATGATGATGATTCTCTATCCATGTATTAATAGAAATTTTATATTTTATATAGTTTTCAAAATCAAATTTTTCATAGTATTTCCATGTTTTATTATCAATCATTAAAGAAAATAAAGCTACTATTAGAGCCTATATTTGACCATCAACTTGTATTTTATCTTCATTTAGTTTTAGGTTATTATCACCAAACTTTCATTCATTATTCAAATTTTGATGTGGGCCATAGTTTGTATCTAATTCAATTCTTCCTTCCAAGATTGATAAATGAGTATGTGTCTTCAGAATTGGAAGTCTATGAGTAAAAATCATCTTCATCATCCTCATCATCATTCCCAGTATTAGCATCATTAAATAAGATGATATCATCAAATATTGTTCCTTCTCAAAGTTTCTTTGGTGTACTTGTCTCTATATTGACCGATGGCTTTAAACTTGTATTATTTTCAGCTTCTATCTTGATTTTACTTTCTTCTTTCTTGCGAATTCTTTCAATATTTCTAGAACTATTTATGAATTCTGTGAGAGGTTCTGTTATAGGTTTAAATGTATCTTTTGTTGCTCACATGTATCTATTTCACCAGTTTTTATACTACGAAGCTTTTTCTTCAAGACATTTCTTGTCAACACCAACTGTTTTAAAATTTTCTCATCCATGTTTAGCAAATAAGAGGTATCAGCTATCAGATCAGGTTATCAGGACCTGGTCCGGTTTTCAGATCAGCTTATCAGGACCTCTCCTCACAAATCACAGTCAGCCTAAAGTTCTTACAGATATATATACACAAAATCTCAAGGTAACATACAATCTATCAATCTCACAACCTAAATCACGATCAGCCTTAAACTTATATAGACATACATACATGCACACAGATACGTATACATATACATGAACACCTTCACCTCACCTCTCATTAATCATGATCAGCCTTAAACTCCTACATATATACACACAAATTGCGCGGTTATATATTACATGAACACTTCGCCCCTCACAAATCACGATAAGCCTTAAATTTCCTACAGATATATATACACAAATTCTCAAGGTCACATACAATCGATCAATCTCAACAATCGTAATCACGACCAGCCTTAAACTTCTACAGATATACATGCACAAAAATTTCTACAAACATATAAACTCCCAAATTCCTATAGATACATATTACGATAACAACCCCCGCCTACCTCAAATCAAGGATCGACTTAAACTGCTACATATACATACATACATACACACATACACATAGGCACATTCTATCTATCTATCACAACAACACTCTCCCCCACCTCAAATCACAATCAGCCTTAAACTCCTACGAACATACATATACACAGATTCCCACAGATACGTATTACATGAACACTCTCACCTCACCTTTCATAAATCACAGACAGCCTTAAACTCTTACAGACATACATAAATACATACATACATACATACATACATGTACACAGATTCCCAAGGATACATATTACAACAACTCCTCACCCTCCACCAGTCGATCTACCTCAAATACATCCCGCCCCCCACCAAGCACAGCTTGGCTTAAATTCCAACAAGCATAAACGCCATCGAATTTCCACGGTTACATATTACAAAACACCCTCACCTACCCAAATCACGGTCAGCCTTAAGGTCTCGCAATCTAGACACACCCCGCGCTCCACCAATCACAGCCAGACTTCAATTCCCACAGCTAGACACACCCACAAATTTTCCGTCGGCATTAGAAAATCATATACATATAAAAGCTTTATAGGTTAAACCCCTTAATGTATTCCCACAAAATATTCCGCGCACAAGTTCCCACGGTCATACATACATACATACATACAAACATACATACATACACTTAATATAAACAAAAAACAGTTAATGTAAACAAAAAACACTTAATGTAAACAAAAAAACATCAAAGCGCACAGAAAACACAAATTTCACAAATTTCAAATTTTAATTACCCAAATTTTAAAATTTCAGAAAATTTTGCACTGAAATTTACAAATTTCATCAAAATTTCAGCAAAATTTCACAATTTTAATTGACGCAGTATCCCCAATTCCCTACTACTTACTATTAAACGAAATAACTATTATGTCATTGTATAATTCTTCCCAACTTAAAAGAATTGTTATTACAATTTAATACTTACCAGCATCCTACGAGTTTGAATATAATTCTTGACTTGTATTTTAGTATGCACATTGATTATTTGATTTAAATAAGATATTAAAAAACCAAAATGGGGAGTTAGTTCATTTTCTTATTTACTTTATTTATCGTTATTAAAACTTCCCTTATATTGTGGACTTAGTTCACTTTTCTTTTGGGGTTTTAGTTCATTTTGTGTAGGGACTTAGTTCATACGAAAATTAGGGTATTGGTTCATAATGAACTAAGCCCCGAAATTTAGGGATTTAGTTGATTTCGGGCTTTGGGGACTTAGTTCATTAGGGACCTAGTTCCCACCGCCAAATTTTCACATAGATTAACATTTTTTTGCAGAAACCCTATATGAACTTTATTTTGAAAGCTGCTGTATCAATTGTCAAACTTCAAATGAAAAGGGACAATGTAGGTTAACGCTTTTATATATTTGTTTGACAGAGTCACAAAAGAAAATGAAGTGGTCTTGCATTGTGTAAACTAACTTGCATATGTAACGTATAAAATTGTGTCACCAATGCTCCACAAACCGATATTTCTATACTTGGACATTTTATGAAAATACTTAATAAGATATAAATAAAATAGTTTGTGTTAAAAAAAACACGAGGAATAGTTTAATAAAAAAGGGAGACATACCAGTAAGTCGTAACTAAATGCATTTCAATCTAACAAGAAAAATACAAATTGATATTTACTATGTATTCCACTGCTTGGCTTATACCAAACTTTTCATAACTAAGTACGTTTACTAAAAGACCTCACCCACAACGCAAATTATAAAAATGTCTGAGTTTTAAATGTATTATGTATAACTACCCAATACATTCAAATGGTCTTATTCATAAAAAATATTGTAGGTTTATTACAGGTTTATTTGACAAATTTCCCATAGAAATAAGCGCTTAATAAGCCTGAAGTATTTTTTTTATGAATAAGGCAGTAAGAATTTATATAATTAATATTTTTGGACCACAATTTTTAAGTACAATTCTCGTAGAAATGTATATAAGTAGATTTAACATATGTTTTTGTTTTTAGTTTGTTTTTGTTAATTAATGCTTTAAATACTTTTCTTGGTACCCAGCTAAGACTACAGTCTGTTTTGTACAATATCTATATATACAAAAATTAATCCAATTTTTTGAGCTCGGCATCACGCTTGAATGGCTGAACCAATACCCTCTATTCCTTTTTTGTTTTGTTTGTTATTGTCTGCAGAAGAAGAATATGAAAGAAAAAATTAAGAAAGTTGCATGCAACAGAGTAAAACGGGAAAATTGTGTGATGTTGGTACTTTTTCTGTTTTTGATAATATTGGAATAAATTCAGTTTAAAGTCTGCTTCGTTTCTTTCTGGATGTAACAAATGTACAATACATGTTTTTTTTTATTGTTAAAAATACTAAAATTTTCAGCGAAGGGAAAATGTAGGGAAATTATTTTTGGCTGGAGTGAAAAAAATTTTTTTTCCAACGTGTAGGGAATTTCAAAAATATTCATTGGCATCACTGACCCATATGGTACTACGGAATTCAGCTATGGGGTACTGTTTCTGCTTCCAATGTAGAGAGAATCCAACGAAGGCAAAACAAAATTTTACGGTTAATAACGTCGGGTCCATGGTACATTAAAAATTCAAATTTACATCGTGATTTAAATATCCCAGCAAAAACAAATTCTGATTTGGAAGCACTAACAACTGAGGGAAGCAATGCATTGCTTATTTGATAACAAAAGTTTCGAACAATGCTTCTGAAAAGCACTAACGTAAGGCGGGCTCTCACAAAAATTATATATTATTACCTCTGTGAAACCCTTTAGTAAGGCAACAAAAATTCATGGCTTTTTGGAAGCTAAATGTACTCGTATGGCTCATCTCGTACAAAAAAAAAATTTCTTATTCATGCGCAACAGCAAGTGATTCTGTAGCATTGCCTCCCTTACAAAAACGCTTCTGGTAAGCAGTAATTTTTGCTGGGATGCCACTAGTGACTGAAGAAACTGCAAAATACTCAGGCAAATATTTAACAAAACTCGAGTCGTATCCTAATTCCTTGCTAAAACATTTTGAACTTTACTGGACACAGTAAATGATGTAAGAAGTTAGTAGAAAACCAAATAAAACAGGCAACACATTCTTAATAATATTAGATATTTATTGATTTTTTGAAATATTTTCTTATTCTTAGCCTACTTTGATTTGTAGTTTTGTAAGGAGGTGGGAACTAAGTCTCTAATGAACTAAGTCCCCAAAGCCCGAAATGAACTAAATCCCTAAATTTAAAAAAATAAAAATAAATGGCGGTTTGTCAATGTCGACAACGTTCGACTTGTCGCACATTTACATTGGAAACAAAAACAAAATTTTAAAATTTGTTTTTGTTTTGAATGTAAGTGTCCTTATATTATCAAACCAAAAAAGTTTGTCTTAAGTAGAACAAAAAATAAGCAAATTAACTAACATGTGCATAATTAGTAACGAACAAACGACAATGGCAAGACTTTTGTAAATTTAGAGATGGTAAAAATGAGTTTCATTACAAAGTGTAATACGATGAATCAAAACACTTTCCATTTGCAAAAAAGTTGCGTATATAAAGCAGAAATCTACATCAACTGACACCACTCACAGTGGACCAAACACAAAATAACGCTGATGAGGAAGGTTTAGTGGCCTTCGAAAACATCCGGTTGTTCCGTTCAACTATGTGTTTGTCAGAATATTTACAACTCATTAATAATTATCACATGTAATTTGGCTTACAAAGCGATACGAACTTTAGCCTGATCAAATCATAAAAGTAGTAATTTTTGTTGTTGCGAAGAATCATAATACATATGTGTGTATGACTTATTCATTATGTATAGTGTTTTAAAGAAATTTATTTGAGAGTAAAAACACTATACATAATGATTAAGTCATACACTAATCACTCAAAACAAAGAATACATTGATAACTTTTAACTAACGGGTTTTAAATTGTAATTTGCATTTTATTTTACTTTTAACAAAATGAACTAACTCGCCAAAAAATAATTTTGGGGAATTAAATAATTTTTTAAAATTGAGGAATTAGTTCATAGTGAACTAAGTCCCCAAAATGTAAGGAACTAAACCCTAAAAAAATTAACAAATTCCACAAATAACGTAATTTTTGGCCCTCATGTAAACGTTTGGGGAGTTAGTTCATTTTACTCTTGGGGACTTAGTTCATTGGGGACTTAGTTCCCACCGCCATTTTGTAATTCTCAATAATCTACTGAGAGTGTTTCTATAAGCATGCAGATTTTGTTACCTTTTTAATTGTGGTTGAAGTCTATTGAAGTATTGCTTAGCTGCACGGAAATGCATCTAGACATGCTAAACCATCAACAAATAATTTTTTTAAACAAAAATTAAATATTAAAATTATTATTTTATTATTATATAATACTAAATAAGCTAGGAAAGTGGTAAAAATTATTATTCAATAAAGTGAACAAGCTTGGTTTTTATAAGTTCACATTACGGCGAGTTGACTGTAGTTGTGAATATATATGAAAAAATATATACCTTCACAATTATTACTTATTTTTATTATTATTACTTGTATTACAACATTTGTAGGTCTTAAGAAACAGGCATCAGGTTACCGCTCACTAGTCATGAGCCATCCTGTGATTTTTTAATAATGTTGCTACTTGTGAACGTAATTTATAAATCCCCAGTGGAAAAAATAAGGAGTACGGATGCCTTCGAAAAGACCTCTGTACTCCTTCTTTTGGATGTACAAGGCCTGCCCGCTCCATCCCATATTCATATCTATTTTACACACGTTGTGATTGCGAGGTAGGTCTTCCGTTCTCGCTTCTTTCGCGGATATTCTAAAAGGCGTTCAAATTAGTGGCTTTTAAAGGTCTTCCAGAGAATGGCTGTTAAAAGGCCTTCAAATAAAGATCATATTGAAAGGCGTTTAATAAAGGTTTTCAACTGGTGGGGCCTGTACCTCAAAACTTACAAGTGTTGAAAACCAAGTAAAATAGTTGTGAAAATATATTTTTTATAAGAATATAAAATATTTTCCCCACTGTTTTACTTGTATTACAGCTCTTGTAAGTTTTGAAAAACAGGCCCGAGGTATTCACTATACACATGCATTCATATGTATTGTTTTTGACGTTTCTTTTGTGATCAGAAGGGTTGAACATATCGAAAGGAAACATCTGAAAATAACAAGAGCCCACATAGTATTTATATACATAATAATGATCGATCAAAACAACTGTCTTTTTCAATGAACAAAACTCAACTAAAACTATTAACAATTACTGTTTTTTGTGGGAATTGTTACAATTTAAGTTTAAAATTTGTTAACGCACTAGTAATTAACGTTTTCTAATCTTTAATCGTTCTGTATTTGGTATTTTTATATGGAATTTTGTTTCTTATAACGGCATCTGAATTCTTTGCCTTTTGCTTTGGAAAAAAAAGCAAAGCAAAATACTTTACTCCTGTGGGATGTGTGTCCCATCTTTTTTTATTAAAGGGCAGAAGGCCTTCTTCAGAAGTTACATAAGAATGTTAACTGAGTCCGTGAATTCGTTTGCTTTTGTTTGGGCAAAATAACAAAACAAAAAATTTTACTCCTTCTCTTCTTCTTTCTCATTGAAGGGATAGCCAAGGCTTTCTTTGACAGTTTGATAAGAATGGTAATGGAATCGAAAAAATTCCTGAGCAGGCCTTTAATAAGGCCTGAAGTAAGATGGTCTTCTGAGTTTTACCGCTGGGTCGCTGTTCTTTTAAACTGTGACTGTGATCACAGTTTAACACATTTCAGCTCTTCTGCTTTAAAAGTATTTATAAATATTGGTATTTTGATAAATACTAATAAGAACAGTGGCAAGAACAAACAATAAGCAATCAACCCCATCTAAGGGACAAACAATTTGCCAAAAAAAAAACGTAACCCCTAAATATTAATGAAGAAGCTTTCAACGCAGAGACGTGTTTGTTAGGTTAAATAGTTGCCAATAATGTTAGAGTCCCCAAGTCACCACTTTTGTCGACTATTTTGGTGACATTATCAACGGAGTGTCTATTAATATTGTTTTAATGCGTAGAAAACATTTTTCAGATGCACACAACTATGCTTCTTCTTGTTTTATTGGTTTGTTGAAAATAAAAGTGACGTCAAGCTAAATTTAAGTGTTTATAAAAAAGGAATCAAATTAAAAGTTTAATATAAATGTATTGAGCAATAATTAAAAAAAATACACAAAAAGAAATTACAAAAAACAAATAAAATAACAATCCATATTGTAAAAAAGTAGAAAATGTGAAAATTAAGCAATTTTAAGTGAAAGGTAGAGCTGACAAACTATCGATAGTATCTATAGCATCGATAGTTTGGTTTCCATTAGACTATCGATAGTTTTTTCTCGATAGCGATTCTATCGTTGAAAAAATTATTACCAAATCGGCAATAAACTCGATAAAATTTAACATATTAGTTTTCTTTTATTGAAAATACATATAGGTAAATATCGCTCATTTAGTAACTCCACTGAGTTGTATGTAAATTGAAAATTGAACCCGTTTTTTCAAAAATAGTTTTTTGAGTTCTGACATTGTTTAAATAAATAAGCGATAAGTATTGAAAAATGAAATTCAACATTCCTATATCATGTTCGATGTTTGCTCTCTCATTCACGATTCGCGTGAATATTGATTGAACTATAAAAAAGTTTGTTACATTCTGAATCTCGCTGAATCTTTTGATAACAAATTACCGCTAATTTATCTGAACTGGCTATCAAAACAAAATTATTAAATACATAAATATGCAGTTGTAAACATAAAACAAAACAACTTAACCTAACTTTTTATCCATTTAATAAATCAAAAAGAACTATCAAAACGAATCACGAATGCGTCGTGTGAACGGCATGATTTGCTATCGTGATTCAGAGACCGAATAAAGTGGTTACCGTGTGAACAAAATTATACAAATAATAAAATAATTCGATACTATCGATAGTTTTCCAACAAACTATCGAAAATATCGAATGGTGTGACTGTCGATAGCTTGCCAGCTCTAGTGAAAGGTGCAAATTATGGAAATTTTTGTTTGATCCTGTGGAAGATTTTGTGCCATCAGTTAAAGATTTGTCACACTTTCAGATCCATACATACGTGTTTGACTTTACTAATTCAGCGAAATATAAAATTTTTGATTAACATATATTTATTTAATAGGAATGACAGACAAAATTCCTACTTGCTGGTAATATGCTGAATGATTGAATGTTATTTTATGTTTTTTATGCATAAGCTCCATTTTTTATAAATTTGTTTAATAAAATATCAAAATGCGAACAAAATATGCAATATCATTATCAAAAGTGTATACTAGAATTACTAAAATGTACTAGTGACTATCTGTTTACAATGTCTTCATATGGTCTCTAAAGAACTATGTAATCAGTAGTGCCAATGTCAGTAGTTGCTTTTCAATGACACCCAGTCAGTAGAACTGACAACAAAGTCAATAGTGAATCAGTACTGATTCACTAGTGACATTTCCTACAGGGTATTTACTGTAAAGTAAGCATACAAGCACATTCACAATTTGTATGAAAAAACTATATTTCCAAAACCTGTTACTTGATAAATTCATTCACAGTTGTGATTAGTGATATTTCAGTCGCTGTGAAAAAGGAACAGGTTTCAAAATATCGCTCATCTCT
The DNA here is from genome assembly GCA_936439885.1 of Nowickia ferox. Classification (NCBI taxonomy): domain Eukaryota; kingdom Metazoa; phylum Arthropoda; class Insecta; order Diptera; family Tachinidae; genus Nowickia; species Nowickia ferox. The sequence continues at coordinate 7,059,850 of OW387028.1, forward strand.
ACCGCTCACATTATTGCACGTGAAAATTAACAATAGACACAACATGCTAAATAAATAATTGAAAAATGTTAAAATAAATGCTAACTGCAGTAGATAGGTAATGGGGGAGGGAAATAACTGTCTCTTTATAACACTATATCTATCTCTTTCTATCTCTGTCAGTTGTGTAAGGTCATGGTTTGTGACGTCAGAAATGAGTATGTATGTGTGTAATTGAGAGAGAGGGGGCGTTGACTTTTATATTTTGTTGTATTTGAGAGCTGGAGGAGTTGGCTTGTAATTTCTGATATCCCATCGTTATGGATTTAAAGGTTCGATATTTGGTATTAATAAATATTATGATCATAGAAATTTGGTTCTCCCGTTTAATATGTGTCGCATCATAAGGGATTTTGAGATTCGTCATTGCCTGCCTATCATCAATAAATAATATTGTAATCATAGAAATTTGTTTTCTGCTGTTACATACTGACTTAATAAGAATTTATGTGGTGTATATGTGTGTAGTTTTTTTATTGTTATATGTTTGCTCGTATCAGAGGAGTTGGTTCTTCAGTTGGGATACATGCTCGCTCTCCTACTACAAAAAATAATGTAGTGGGTGTGTACATTTTTAGTGTTGGATCTATGTGTGCCCGTATCCGAGAGGTATAGATATAGTGTTAGAAAGAGATAGATTTTGCGGGACACTTATCAAGAATTGATAGCGCTTAGTTGTATGTGTGCATATTTCCGTATCAGAGAGGTATAGATATAGTGTTAGAAAGAGATAGATTTTGCGGGACACTTATCAATAATTGATAGCGCTTAGTTGTATGTATGCATATTTCTTATTTTTATTATTCTATGTATGGATAAATTTTTTCTAGTGCTAAAATAGATGCTCGCCCAGTAAAAAATTTGTGTGCTGCTGTATTAATCGATCTACATACTTAGTCCTCGTTCACACTACACAAGTCTTATTGCTAAATTTATCACTTTTTCTTTGAACTTTCATCGGCGCTCTCACAAAACAAGTTTTATATATGAGCTCATATTTTTTCTGCATAGTTTTGTGTATGCATGTACGCGTTTTTCTAACATTATGAATGAGTAAGCAAAATGTATTGACAGTACATGCATAGTGTGAACTGGGACTTCTATTATTTGTTCCTTATTTTTTATATTTTGTGTGTGTGTGGTTACTTTTTAGCGTTTGATCTAGTTGAATTGCTTGGATGGGAATTGTATACATGTATGTATGTATGCATGCGTGCATGTGTATCGATTTGCAAATGCGTGTGCGTAGTTCAATAATTTTTGGGGATCATAGAAATGGTTTAACGTACTGGGATAGCTGTTCTCCTAGCTCAAATTTGTTGGCTGATGCTTGTTGCTCTACTGTTGTTATTTTTTGGTTGGTTTACGAGTACATATGTGCATATGTATGTACAATACATTAATATGCGTACTTGACAATTTTTGATTTTATGAATATACAAACATACATATGTATGTATATACATACATATATACATAATTATGCAAATTTGCTGATATTGCTTTTTTGTCATTTTAAAATATTCAAGGGAACTCTTTAGCCGTTATGTAGCTTTATTTTTTATTTTTATCGTTCCTGGTATGTTTATTGAATACTTTTTTTATGTTGCTTTTTTTTTCTAATACGCATGAACATGCATGTGTATATTTCGCTCTGCAAATTAAAGCTGGCTGGATCTTGTTAGAATTTAATGTTTTGCAAATTCAGCGATTTGTTTATATGTACATATGTACATACATATTTATAAGGAATAAAGCATAAAGTAAGAAATCTGTTCGACTTTTTCAATAGTTTTGGCTTGAAGAAATGTCGTCATAGCTTTTGCGATTGTTTGGCACTTTTGTTGTGGAAGGTTATGGTTTTCAGTTGCTGTGCAAAGTGAAGCTACATACATATATACATACATACATATGTATATATCTGCTAATTCTTATTTGTTCGTTCATAGGTTTCGCGATTGCTTGACTCTTTTTGTTGGGGAAGGTTAGGGTTTTCAGTTTGCTGTGCAAAGTTTAATAATATCTATAAAACAATTCCTTCAATATGCGAAAATTTATCAATAAGCAAAATAAAACATTCAAAAATAAATTTTTTTTGTTAACATTTATTATTTATTTATTTTAATAATATTTTACAATAAGTATCAATTAAATTATTCAGTACCATCTTTTGTAAAAAGAATATGTTGCACCTACAGGTGTCGGGACCTTCCGTACTATCTGCATAGTACCAGGGACAGCATTTGAAGTGACCGTCATCTTTATCTTCGTCCTCCATAACTCCAAACTCCTCATTTTGCTCCAGCATGCTTATAAAAAATTTTATAAGTTCCAAGTGATCATAGAGCTGGAACCACTCAAAATCTTTCAAAAACTGGTTTAGTTTGCACCTTATTCCACACATATTTTTATTTATTTTATGAAGATGATAGTTCTGTGAGGGTGTCTTTGTTACTAATGGTATTTAAAAATTTTGAAAGTTCTGATGTTTTAAAAACAGTGTACATACATAATGAAAATATTGTTACTCCCCTTTGAGCATACACTATATCTTTCTCTCGCTCTCTCTCTCTCTCTCTCTCTCTATAAATTTTCCCACATAGCCATATTCACTATTTTACAATAAATGTTTTCATGTAGGCTTCTCAGAGTCATCAAATCTACATTTAATATCAATTTTAGTAAAATACTCGAAGAGAGAAGATATTAAAATGGACTCGCAAAATTTAATAAAAAAGTTTAGTTCGTTGAACAACAAGTCCTTGATCCATATCAAGGAGTTGCATATTACCAAGAAGTATAGAGTTGTTAGCGCCCAAAGAACAACGACTAAATACGGTGCAACTGTGAAGATCGAGTTGGAGGACAACTTCATGTTTTTGCCAAACAGATATAACTCCCTATCGGATGCGGAGCTTAACCACCTCTCCGATGGAACTTTCCGAGTTCAAAGCCAAGGGGAACGGAATTTAGTCCTGGATAAGGATGAGGTAGATGAGTTTATTTTGTCAAATGGTCAATATCCTATTTGGGAATAAAAAATAAAAAAATTCTGTGTATATATTTTCTAATTAATAAAACAAAATTTTTTAAATTTTAATATTTTTATTTATTTATTTCATAAAGAAATTGAAGGCATAAATGACCACAATTAAATGTATTAAACTTCTGATATTGATTATATTTGTATCTTGTATCTTTACCCAGATATTTGATTACTTCTGCAGGAGGTTGTAAGTTTCGAAGTATTCTATTTCTTTGTTGTTTTTAAAATATGCTACCCAATGTGTGCCGAGTCCTGTTGATATATCTAAATTGATTATTCCACATTCTTTTTTCCTCGCACGTTTTGGTAGAGTGTTCAACATATAAACTCCTCTAAAGTATGGAATTTTTTATGAAAATTTTTGCAGATCAAGATCGGTCAATGGTCTAGTGGGCAGCATTTCTATTAGTTTTTTGTGTTTTCTTTACAAATCAAACCATAACCTTTCTTATAAGGTTTGAGGAAAAGACCTTTTCCTACCGCTATAGATTCTATCGCGCTATTATGTCTTGCTGCTTCCTCAAGTTGTCTTTTTGCATTTTTTGTTGCATTTACGGTCTTTGCTATAGCAGCACCTCCAGTCGCTAAACTGCCAATTGCACCCAAAGCAGTTAATATTGGAATCAATGGTACAAAACCACCAATTTTTGGAACACGTATTATACGTGGTGCAATAATTTGTGATTTTTTTTCCTTTAAAGAACTGTTAATAGTTTTTCGTGCAATTTTAATGGCTGAGTTAATATCCAGCGGTTTTTTCTCCTTCAACATTTTTGATGCAGCTCTAATTGATGTACTAAACAGCTTTTTAGCATTTAAATTAATTTTTTTTATTTTTCTTTTTCTCCACACCCATACCAAACTTTGTTTTTGCTTTCATTGCGTTAGTAACCATATATGCAAATGATTTTTCTGTGAAAGTGCTATCTTTTGAAAGAACTCGGTCCCAAGCTTTGTTCTAAAGTATTTTATCAGCTTTATGTCTAGTACTTAAATCCTTATTTTTAGAATAAGCAATATCGAGCTCTTTACAAGCAGAATCCAATAAATTAATTCCTTTATCACCTCTACCTAAACGCTTTTGTAGTTTTGTTCCAGGTCCACAGTACTGATATCCAGGAAGATGAAGTTCAACAGGTAGAGAGTTTATTATATTGTCAACTAAACCTCCTCCAATGACAGTTTTTTTATGACTAAACGATTTCCGATATCGTATAACCATATTATTTTATTTTTTCTATAATTAAAGGTAGTATTTATAAATTGCATTTAGTTACAAAAATGCAGTTGGTAAAACAACATAAAAATATTTTACTCCGTAATATTGATGATTCATCAAACATCAGCTCAAAAATAAAGCATACTTCCCTCTTACCAAATTCTATTCGTGCTTTAATAGTTGGCCCATCAAATTGCGGAAAGACTAATATTATGATTAGTTTGATAGAAAGTCCTAATGGTCTAAAGTTTAAAAACATATATTTATATTCAAAATCCTTATATCAGCCGAAATATGAATACCTGAGAAACTTAATTTTACCAATAAAAGGAATGGAATATTACACATTTACAGATAATGAATCCGTTATTTCCCCTAACGAAGCTAAAAGCAATTTAATTATGATATTTGACGATTTTGCATGTGAGAAGCAAAATAATATACGTGCATATGTTTGTATGGGGCGACATAAGAATATTGATTCATTTTACTTATGTCAAACTTATACCAGAATTCCAAAACATTTGATAAGAGACAACACCAATGTAATTATAATGTTTAAACAAGATGAAAAAAATATGAATCATGTTTATAGTGATCATGTGGCAAGCGATATGAGTTTTGTAAAGTTTCAGGAAATTTGTCGAGAGTGTTGGAAGGAAAAATATGAATTTTTGATGATCAGCAAAGATAACGAATTAAACAATGGTCGTTACAGAAAACAATTTGAATATTTCATAACAATATAAATTACTTTACATAAAAGGTATTCTTTAGTTCTTAATCTGGCTTTAAACTTCATACATCTATTTTTTATAATTAATCAGATGCCTAAAACCTGATTTGATAATCTGATCAGCATTTAATAATACCGATCTGATAACCTGTTCTGATACCTGATAACTGGTCTGAAAACCTGTTCTGATACCTGATAACCTGTTTTGATACCTTATAACCGGTCTGATAACCTGTTCTGATACCTGATAACCGGTTTAATAACCTGTTCTGATACCTGATAACCGGTCTGATAACCTGTTCTGATAACTAATAACCGGTTTGATAACCTGTTCTGATACCTGATAACCGGTCTGATAACCTGTTCTGATACCTGATAACCTGTCTGATAACCTGTTCTAATACTTGATAACTGATCTGATAACCTGATCTCATACCTGCTAAGTTGATCTGATAGCTAATAAGCTGATCTGATATTTGACGCTACTAAACATGGATGAGAAAGTTTTAAAAGAGCTGATTACAAGAAATGTCTTGAAGAAAAAGCTCCGTAGTATAAAAACTGGTGAAATAGACACACTTGAACAACTTAGAGATACATTTAAACCTATAACAGACCCTCTCACAGAATTTATAAATAGTTCTAAAAATATTGGAAGACTCCCCAAGAAAGAAGAAAGTAAATTCCAAACGAAAATTGAGAATAACAAAAGTTTAAAGCCCTTGAAAGCATTAGTCAAGGTAGAGACAAGTAAACCAAAGAAACTTGTAGAAGGAACACTATTTGATAACACCATATTATTTAATGATGCTAGTGGCGTGAGTGATAAGGATGAAGATGAGTTTTACTCACAGACTTCCAATACTGAAGAGAGTTGTACAGACTTGTCACTCTTGGATGCGAGAAATGAATTAGATACTTACTATGGTCCACATAGAGATTGCAATAACAAATGGAAATTTGGTAATAGTAATATTGAGCTAAATGAAGATAAAATTCAAGTTGGCGGTCAAAGATGCGCTCTAACGCCTTGTTTGTTTTCTTTAATGTTTCATAAAACACCAAAAAACTACGACAAATTTGAACTTGAAATCTACAAAAAAAGTTTAATTACAATTAATGCATGCAGGAGAGACTATAAACCTGATGGTCAGATCAAGGGGACGAGAGGATATAAATATAAGCATATAATTCAAAAAATATTTAAAGAAAATAGTCAGAAGAATATATCTAACGCAGTAGCAAATGCAGCAATTCCTAATTATAAAGGTGATGGAATGATGCGCTTTAACCCCCAAAAACAAAAATATATATATTGGGATGATCCCAATGAGTTAGTAGATCGTCTCCAATTACTGCTTGCATCACAAGCTGCAGGTCATACTAATCACAATAACGAGATTGTATCAATTATCGAAGAATTACGTGAAGCGAATATAATACATTAACTTTAATAACGTACATATTTATGAAGTATGTCTGTTGACAAGTTTGGACATTATCTAAACGATACTAGTGATATAATTTCTATTAAAAATGCACCTAAACTGCTGGGCTTTTTTATGGATACGAACAACAACATTGATGTCCAAAACAAAAGAATCAAAAATGTTGCAAAAGCTCTGGAGGAAAACGATGTTATCAATAAATTGTTTCTGCAAACTCAAATCGAAAAACTAGAAGCCAAATTATTAAATTGCATTAAGGAAGTCAATACTATAATTCGAGAAGATATTCAAATGCAAATTGAGGAAATACAAAGCGACATAAAATTACAGATAGAAGACAATTATAAAATTGAAAAAGAATTTCTAAAAATTAAATCATCTTTCGAAGAACAAATTGAACAACTGAATGAGAAAATTTATAGATTGGAAAATTACATGTTCGTATCAATAGCTGAAAGTGCTTCAAATAGATCACAACACTCCCAAACAAATCCGTAAAACTACTCAATGTCTTCAAAAAGAAACTTAGTTGACGAACTCCATAAACAAGCCCGAAAAACTTTTGTACGCCGTAGAGTTGTGATGAAAGGATTATATGATCTTTGGCAAGCTGATAGATTGATATATACAAAGATTCTATGAAGAAGAACTTTCAAAAACTAGATATCCAAATACATATCTAGTTGAAAAAGTTCTTAAAACTAAAGGATAACAGGCATATGTTAAATGGTTGGGGTTTTCTAGTCAACACAATTCTTGGATAAGTAAAAATAATACATTGTAGTTGTAGTAAAACAACAACAACAACAACATTACTTATATTTAACACATAATGTAATAATATATATTTATAATAAGAAATAAATCTTTTTTATAAACAATACTTTATTAAGTTTTATTTATTTGCAATCAGATTGTCATAATGTCAATAACACTTACTTTGAGCTCTAACTCATCAGAGTTATCTGCAAGTTACTTCCCTCCTATCGAGTTAAATGGATCTTATGAGTGCGCTCTAACTGCTTTTCATTCATATAATAGCATACCGAATGTAGATGTCTATAACAATATGTTTCACATAGGAGAACATGTAATTAAAATACCAATTGAATCTTATGAATTAAATGATATAGTTGATTACTTAGATAAACAATATAAAGACTGCAGTCCAACAAATAAAATTCGAATAGAAGCTAATAACAATACAATGCAAGTTAAAATTAACAGCTCTAAAGATATAATAGATTTTAATAAAGAAAATACAATTGGAAAGCTTTTGGGATTCAATACTAAAATCCTGACTCCAAACCATGATCATTATTCAGATCTTCCAGTCAATATATTTAAGGTAAATCTTTTGCGAGTTGAAAGCAGTATCGCTGTCAATGCATACATGAATAATTCCAAGGCACATACACTACATGAATTTCCGATTAATGTTCCTCCAGGCTATAAAATAGATGAAATCCCTAGAAATCTAATTTATTTACCAGTCAACTCCCAAGAGATTAGATCACTTGCTTTACGCGTGGTTGATCAGCACGGTGACCTAATAAATTTCAGAGGAGAGAAAATAACCATTCGCATTCATTTGAGACCAACTAAATAATGATCATATATAACACTAACATTTCAAAGAATAAAGCCGTATATAATTCTAAAACTATATCAGAACCTAAGGGACAGTTGAACAGATCAGTCAAACGAAAAAATCTAACCAAATCAAACCAAAACTTTCTCAAGTCCTTAAATTTAAAATTGAAAACGATAAAATGAATTCAATAATGGATGTACTAGATAAGCCATTATCTGATGAGAGTATAATAAAAAAAGATTATCACACATATGTACCATATCTACAATCATACAACAATAATGATGAAATTCGTATTTCAATACAAAATCAAGATTTGTACGTATTGCCCAGTGAAAGTTATATATATGTGGAAGGATTTGTTGAAGATGATAAAAGCTCAAAATGCTCTAATTTAAGCTTTAAATTAAAAAACAACTTTGTAGCGTATCTCTTTGATGAAATCCGTTATGAACTTAATGGTATTGAAATTGATCATACAAGGTATTTAGGACAGACAAGCACCATAAAAAATCTGATTTCTTTATCACCAACGGAAAGCACTGTCATGCAAAATGCCGGATGGAACAAAATTGATAATTTGAATATTGAAAATGGATACTTTAGTTTCTATGTTCCACTTAAAATGCTCTTAGGATTTGCCGAAGACTACAATAAAATAATACTAAATTGTAAACATGAATTAATACTCTTGCGTAACAAGAATGATGAAGATCTTGTACAATCGAGCACTTCTAACTGACAAACCAAAGCTTACAATTTCGTTAATCTCATGGAGAATTCCCCATGTGCATTTATCTGATCATAGTAAATTGAATATGATTAAAATTATAAACAATGCTGCTTCTATACCAATAGCATTCCGCAGTTGGGATTGTCATGTCAATCCACAATTAAACACTGGAACTAGCCACATCTGGAATGTTAAGATGGCTGCAAGTAGAGAGCGACCCCGTTTTGTATTGATTGCATTTCAACAAGAAAAGAAGTTTGTTCATTGTGATCTCACTAATCTAAAAGTGCATTTGAATTCAGTGTCATATCCATATGATGATCTTAACATAAAATTTAAAAACGAACGGTACGCAATTCTGTATGATATGTATGTAAAATTTCAGCAAAACTATTATATGAAGGAGTCACAACCTCTTCTATCTTCTCAAGAGTTTAAGAATAATGCGCCCATTGTTGTAGTAGATGTTAGTTATCAAAACGAAACACTTAACAACGGACCAATTGACATAAAAATTGAATTTGAAATAGCAACAATTATTCCAGCCAAAACATCAGCTTACTGCATTCTTATTCATGATCGTCTAATTGAGTACATACCTATAAGAGGTCAAGTTCGCAAAATCTTATAAATTAAAAAAGATGCAAAATAATATAGTTTTCATAGACTTACAAGGTTTCAAAAGTAATGCAAATGATTTTATCGCAAAAGAAGTAGCAATTGTTTTCAACAAAAACCAACACATTAATTTTATCATAAAACCTCCTTTTGATTTTAAATGTTTATCAACAAAAAAAACAAAGAGAAGCAAACTGGTTAACAAAACATTATCATCATCTAAGCTGGTACGATGGGACTGTTTCGTTTAAAAGCATTTGCGAATTTCTAAAAGCTAATGTAGGTGATTCATATATGTATCTACGTTAAAGGTGAGGAAAAGAGGCAATGGTTAGAAAAAATGGTGCAAAAAAGTGTTTTTAATATTGAAGATATTGGTTGTATCAACTTTAGTCAAATAGGGATGAAGTATCCGGTACTATTTTATTGCAGCTATCACTCCAATGGTATTTGTGCTTTACGAAATGCAATCTTACTTGAAAAAGAAACATCAGAATGAAACCAAATTGATATGAGTTATTTTTTTAGTATATTATTTGTTTTATTTTAAACATACATTTTAATATATATATATATATATATATATACATTAATATGTTAAAATTTAAAATTTAATTAAAGTGTAAAAATAAAATCTAAATAATTATATTTATGTTACAAATTTATATAGTTATGTATACATGAAAATAATATTTTAATAAATAATTAAAAGTGGATATGTGATTTTTTCTTAAAAGTAAATAAATGAATGTAGTAATGTAATACATAAACATTTAAAAAACATTTGGATTAAATATACATTCACAATTAAATATACATATTTAATTAATTTTTGTAATATACATCACTGTCATCTCATATATATAACTTTCAATAGATTAGTCAACTACCATAGTCACTAACTCGATCTCTATAATGACCCCAAGCTCGTGTTTTTACATGATCTTCCAAAATATTTCTTTTATCATCATTGTAGTTAAGGACTACTTTAAATAGCTTTTGTGTGTACAGTTTGTGAGTTTTTGATCTAATCAAATACATTTCATCTGATATCACTTTCTGATCAAATAAACAATTTTTGTAATCGCTTAGAGTTAACTTCTTGACAGCAGATTTTTTAAGTCCTTTAGATTTTTTGACTTCTTCAGAGCTATGAGTTGAAAATGAGTACATTTTAGATCTTAGCCTACAAACTCTGTCATTATATCACCTTTGTTCTCATCCTTCATCATTCCCAAAACTTTTTTATTTGCTAGAGGTAAATTTAACTGATTCTCTTCAGAATAATCTGATGTATCGAAATTGGAATCAATATCATTACGAATATCATTATAAAAATCATCAGTTTGAATCTTGTAGATGAAAGAATCTGTATCCATATAGTTAAGAGAAATATTATCTTTAAACTTTTGTTTCATGTAGCCATAGTGGAAGTTGTACACCTTCTACTTATATAATTCTAAGACTGCTAGACCTATATATGTGGGTTTATCGTAATATTGTTCCAGTTCTTTTAACTAAACTGCATACATATTATCACCAAATTTTTTTAAACTTAAAAAATTCGGTTTAGAAATCAATGCCTTCAATCCTAAATGATTTCTGTTTGTAGTTTCCCACTCTGTCGCAATATGGATAACTTTTCTTTTATCTACATTTTCCATAGCCTTCCCATAAACCGCATTATTAAGAAGCTTAAAAAAGTCCTTCTCAAATGCATTTTTGGCATTCGCACGATATAAAGTATTTAGGTCAATGTATTTTTTAAGCCAAGGGGGCTGCTTAAATCTTAATATTCTATGTATTTTATGCAATTCAAGCCGGTTTGAAATACATTGAAGTAAGATTTTATGGTGAATAACATAATTTCTTTTTAATGTAAAGTCTGCTATTAACTTCTTACTATTATACTGTAATGTTCTTTTGTTTTGGGGACAAAAAGGGAGGTCATTATGTTCGTCATGAAGTGAGTCTGGATACTCAATATCTACTTCTAAAAAGTAACCAACTTCTGGTGTATTAGTAACTTCATTGATATTAATGACTTCAATTTCTTCAGAACTTAACCATTCGAATCCTCCATAAGGTAAAGGTTGAGACATTGCCCAACCATATAAATTATTTGCATCTAAGTACATCAAATATTCTGAAGGCTTATTATTATCAAAGTCATTCATGTATTTGTTATTAGATTTTGAATATCTTCTTGAGCACTGCACTAGCCCACCCCTTATTCCATTTTGAACAAATGAATGCATTTCGCTGTCTGTAATTAGCTCTAAGGTTACTTCTGTAGTTCTCAACATGGCATCCCATGATAGTCCTGGTGCAGTATAATAATGAGCTGGATCTAGATTATAAATACTCTTACATATTTTTCGAAAATTTTCAAAAATATCCGTAAGAAGTAAGACATCAGTTTTGAGGTAAAGCTCAGTATAATCGAGAAGGGTTCTACAATCAAACTCACTCCACACTTTTTGTGCATGTTCATAGTCATCAACAGAACATTCGTCATTGCTTAAAATATTAAAAAAGTTGTCTCTACTTGGAAGTTCAATTTCATCAAACTTTAATATAGAGTCCATATAAGAGTATGGATACACTCCTTTTCTTCTTAATAATTGAAATTGGTTATCATTTGGAAATATTTCACGAACTGTATGAAAATCAGAAGCGTCAAGATTTTTTGCCAAAGAATCTAAACTTGAGGCCATAAACCTGAAAGAGTCTATAAAGCGTATTTCGAATCCACGATTCTTTTTTAAGGAAATATAAACTGAGAGGGAAATATAACGCTCTTTGTTTAGGGGTATAACTTTTATAGTAGCATTTTTTATTGAGGAAAGATGATTAAAAAAGAGATGTAAATCATACGCAGAAAGATTGTGGAAAAGAACAGGGATAAAGTTAGGTACTCTATAATTTAAATTGCATACATTATGAGCTGCACCACGATAACTACCCGTAAGATGACAGTGATCTATAACTTTATCATTAATCAATGCTTTTTTACAAATATGACACACTTGTGCTTTATTGTGGTCTTGTACATCTTTGCTAGTCATATTAATGCATATAGTTTTTGATAAATGCTCCTCAAATATGTTTGATGCATCTTCCCCTATTTTTTTAACAAACACATTTGCTGCATCTTCCCCAAAGTAATACCTATGCATATTATATTCTTTCTTAAAGCTACAATTAACATAGTAACTGAAAGCACAAGGAATATGCTTTTGAACATTTGTAGTATTATTACTTACTTTTTCGTCAACTCTTTCTAAAATTGACTCGAATTCAGCATAAACTACAAATGGCACATCCATCTGTTTCTGAAAATTTTTGAAGTTCTTGAAGACATCTTCGGGCCTAGGCATTTTAACGACTTTCTTCAAACAAACGTTCTTGTGATGTTTATATGTATATTCATCGTGAGTATGATATAAACAGGTGTTACAAATAAATATTTTACATGCGTGTGATGTAATGCTGGATCGTAAAAGTCTAAAATTGAAATATATAGATGATATCAAAGAAAAATTTATATACTATGAAAATAAAAATATTTGTGATTATTAGAAAAGATTTACTTTGAAATATCTTTGATGTACACATAGTGGTAATTTTCATTTGAACTGAGCAAAAGTAAGTTAATATGATTTTCTTTTTCTCCACTGGTGACATAATATGGTCCTATTAGTGATGATTCATTATGTCCAAAAACGTTTACGCTAATATCATTCTGCTCTTCAAACTTTTTTAGTTGTTTTAAAGGAAGTGGAAAATCTAATCCTTCAAAGTTGATTTCCTTGCCCCCTAAAACAATCCTCTCACTTCTTATATTTTCTATGTTATACGAGTAGTGGAGTTTTCTTTCTGTAGCACTTAGCATATCATCTTGATATAAAGCAGCAACTAAGCACCATTTGAAAAAATAAATATCATCATTCTCGATATTGATGCATGCACCTTTATTAGCTATAGGTTTTGGCAAGGGGATGAAATATGAACCTCTTATACTTGATGACTTGTTAATGTTAATTTCAAGCAATTTTATACAGATTAACGTCCATCCACCGTCCTCCTCTTGAAATTCATCCATTTTTATAGCTATTTCATTCACATGCTTGTTGTATAATTCGTCTACATCATCCGAAATGGTGACCAAGGTCATTTTTGATATGTGCACCAGTGGAGAAACAATCATATCATCGTTCATCAGTTTCATATATTCACATGTTAGTTCAAAATTAAATTTAAATGTAACATGCTTCCTGCTACATTCATTTAATTGACTAGTGACACTATTTCTTCCATTTGAAAAAAATTCCTCTGGAAACAATATCTCCTCATTTTTATTAATGAAGGAATATATTTCAATCCTCCCATTGAAGTCGCTGCTTATCTTTGTCAGATCATTGCTAATTTTTACTTGCTCAGAATTTCTTTTATGCTTTGTGGTTCTAATATGAGCCGTCCATGATGATAAAGCTATTACATCATTGCAAGCTTTGCAATGTCTGAATAAAATATTCCTAGAGTTACAAGCAGCAACTGTGTTCTCCAGGCTGGCGGAAGAATGTGTTTTTATATGATCCATGCGACATGAATAACTTTTTGCAAACACTGCAATGTAGCTTCATATGCACATCCAACATTTTGGAACTGCTAAGAGTCATCGATCAAACTGAACAAATTGTGGGATTCATTTCTCTTTAATTATTGTTGCTATTAGTTTTAAACACAATTTCAATAATATATAACTTGAAATTTATTTGCTGGAGGTCAAGCATTGTCTATATATTTCATTGGTGCTTAGCCAAATCATCAGTAGACTTTAACCACATTTTGAACAGTCACAAACCTCTTATCTTATGCACAGACTTTCAAAAACTATTTGAGAATTCACAAATAATAATCACAAATAATAATATTTCTGAAAATCACAAGCGAAACACAAGCAATAGGCATAGAAACTATAACAAAATCCCAGCAAATAATTTATATTCGATATGAATCTATTTTATTTCTCTACACCTTTATACAATTAGAAATCCATTGGACCTCCAGCAAATAAATTTCAAATTAAAATAAACTTATGACAATATGTCGAATAATAAATTTCTTAAATAATATATAACTTTTACACTACTTTTTTATTTTAATTCACTATAAAAGTTTTAGAAATGTTTAATAAATAAATGTATTAACTGATTAATGGACACAGCTTTAAACGGATTGTACGTAAAAGGAGTACTACAGCAAACTAATAAAAGTTGAAATATTACTTTTCATTAAGTGCGATCAGAACTGTTCACTGTGAAGTAATGGGGATAAAAATTATAAGAAGAAGAAGAAGAAATAAAATTTGTATAAATCTATATAAAAGTTAAATTTATTAGAAAGCAATAGGAAGCAATGCTCTACAGACCTCCCTCACCCTGCTAACACGGATATTGTTTCAATTTGCGCAGCAAACTGAAAACCCTAAGCTTCCCCAACAAAAAGAGTCTAACAATCGCGAAACCTATGAACGAACAAATAAGAATTAGCAGATATATACATATGTATGTATGTATATATGTATGTAGCTTCACTTTGCACAGCAACTGAAAACCATAACCTTCCACAACAAAAGTGCCAAACAATCGCAAAAGCTATGACGACATTTCTTCAAGCCAAAACTATTGAAAAAGTCAAACAGATTTCTTACTTTATGCTTTATTCCTTATAAATATGTATGTACATATGTACATATAAACAAATCGCTGAATTTGCAAAACATTAAATTCTAACAAGATCCAGCCAGCTTTAATTTGCAGAGCGAAATATACACATGCATGTTCATGCGTATTAGAAAAAAAAAGCAACATAAAAAAAGTATTCAATAAACATACCAGGAACGATAAAAATAAAAAATAAAGCTACATAACGGCTAAAGAGTTCCCTTGAATATTTTAAAATGACAAAAAAGCAATATCAGCAAATTTGCATAATTATGTATATATGTATGTATATACATACATATGTATGTTTGTATATTCATAAAATCAAAAATTGTCAAGTACGCATATTAATGTATTGTACATACATATGCACATATGTACTCATAAACCAACCAAAAAATAACAACAGTAGAGCAACAAGCATCAGCCAACAAATTTGAGCTAGGAGAACAGCTATCCCAGCACGTTAAACCATTTCTATGATCCCCAAAAATTATTGAACTACGCACACGCATTTGCAAATCGATACACATGCACGCATGCATACATACATACATGTATACAATTACCATCCAAGCAATTCAACTAGATCAAACGCTAAAAAGTAACCACACACACACAAAATATAAAAAATAAAGAACAAATAATAGAAGTCCCAGTTCACACTATACATGTACTGTCAATACATTTTGCTTACTCATTCATAACGTTAGAAAAACGCGCACATGCATACACAAAACTATGCAGAAAAAATATGAGCTCATATATAAAACTTGTTTTGTGAGAGCGCCGATGAAAGTTCAAAGAAAAAGTGATAAATTTAGCAATAAGACTTGTGTAGTGTGAACGAGGACTAAGTATGTAGATCGATTAATACAGCAGCACATAAATTTTTTACTGGGCGAGCATCTATTTTAGAACTAGAAAAAATTTATCCATACATAGAATAATAAAAATAAGAAATATGCACACATACAACTAAGCGCTATCAATTATTGATAAGTGTCCCGCAAAATCTATCTCTTTCTAACACTATAAATATCTATACCTCTCTGATACGGAAATATGCACACATACAACTAAGCGCTATCAATTATTGATAAGTGTCCCGCAAAATCTATTTCTTTCTAACACTATATCTATACCTCTCTGATACGGGCACACATAGATCCAACACTAAAAATGTACACACCCACTACATTATTTTTTGTAGTAGGAGAGCGAGCATGTATCCCAACTGAAGAACCAACTCCTCTGATACGAGCAAACATACATTTATCCAACAATAAAAAAACTACACACATACACACCACATAAATTCTTATTAAGTCAGTATGTAACTGCAGAAAACAAATTTCTATGATTACAATATTATTTATTGATGATAGGCAGGCAATGACGAATCTCAAAATCCCTTATGATGCGACACATATTAAACGGGAGAACCAAATTTCTATGATTTATTAATACCAAATATCGAACCTTTAAATCCATAACGATGGGATATCAGAAATTACAAGCCAACTCCTCCAGCTCTCAAATACAACAAAATATAAAAGTCAACGCCCCCTATCTCTCAATTACACACATACATACTCATTTCTGACGTCACAAACCATGACCTCACACAACTGACAGAGATAGAAAGAGATAGATATAGTGTTAGAAAGAGACAGTTATTTCCCTCCCCCATTACCTATCTACTAACTGATGAATCGAAAATTTTACAGCTAAGCCAGCAAAACAAAATGCTAAGATCTAGTTGCAAAAATATTAGAATGGGCACGCATATTAGGAACCCAAGATGTGAAGAGTTCCAGCGTGTATACTTCTTAAATTCAAATTGCTAATAGCGCATCTTGCCCCATGCATCCCTCCTATCCAGCACTAGGGGAAGAGTCAATTCAATTCAATTTATTGTCCTTCATATAATATTTACATTGGCATTCACATCTTAGAATTACATATATTTAAATAGTTCAAGCTTTGCATTTTTTCTTCTTAATAATTAATAGTAATTTAAAAATTGTATTCATATTTACATTATAATTTTATTGGAGGCAAAATTTTAAAAACACCTATTTGAACATTTTTTTCAATATTTTAATTAAAACTACTTAACTTAAATCCTACATTCTACTTAAGCTGATGTCAAATCATTGATATGGGTGTGTTTTGACAAAAAAAAATTTCTAGTTAGTTTATTTAGTCTCAAAACGACACTATCTGTATTCGAAATAGAATGAAGCCTGAGGGTTGAAAAGAACCAAGGAAGATTATATAAAAGTTTTAATAATTTGTTCTGCGCAAATTGAAGTTTTTTAATATGGCATGTTGCACTTGTAGCCCACATAGGGGCAGCATAAAACATTACAGCCTGGAAAATCAGTTTGAATATACTTAGAGAAGAATTTCGGTTTATAAAAGGGTAGAAAATGCGTGTTCGATTATTCACTTTATTTATTGTGTATTGTACATGCTCTTTGAATTTCATTTTGGGGTCGAGAACTATTCCTAAATATTTTACTTTTTGTTCCCTTTGTATTTCCGTATTAAAAAACAGAATGTTTCTTTGGGGAATATAACAAGGCTTTCTTTTCCTTGTAAAGTATATAGCCTGAATTTTATCTGCGCTAAATGTTATTTTCCATTTATTAAAATCAGCGATGCCAATTTAGCGCGTTTCGCGCTAGATTTAGCGCGTTTTAACTATGCCAAACGCGCTTTTATTTCGTCTTAGCGCGTTTATTAAAAAAACGCGCTAATTAAATTGATTAATGATTCAGCTGTCGCAAATAAAATTCCATTGACTGTTGTGAGAATTAAAAACGCATTTTAATAATGTAAATTTCACCACTAAAGATATCTACTCGTGACCAAGAAAGTTTATTTAACTTATTAAGCATCTATTCTAGCTGAAGTACAAAAAGCATTTGAATCGCAAAACTATTCGACAATTTATATAAGTTGTTGGAAAGTTTGAAAAATAAAATACAAATAAAAATTAATAATTATTTCGATTATTTGGAAGGCAATTCTGATTCTGTATTAAGTGATTTTATTTATTGAGGATATAATTTCGATGAAACAATATTATAAAGTCTGAAAAGAGCTACTACAAAAAATTAATTGTATATACTAATAATAGCGCGTTTTGGCTATAAATAGTTGACAATGCTATAACTTACCGCGTTCTAGCGCGATTTGCCAAGGAGAACAGCTCGTTTGGGTTATAAAAAGTTGGCATCGCTGATTAAAATATCTTGTTAATTCTTCTAGTTCTGGGGAAACTCTCGGAGCAACATGATCCGATTTAAACTTTAAAAGAGCGCCTCGACATTAAGTTTTCAATTATTTTTGTTAAAAAAATAGGGACTTCATATTGTATAATTTTATAAATATTATCTTAGACGTCTAATAATACCATTCCCGTTTATTTTTGAAGTTCAAAATTTTTAGTGACCAAATTTCTAATTCGTACTAGAGATTGTACTGCGTTATGTTCCTTCCAGAAGACGAATTGATAATTCGGGAAAAGGAATTTTTGGATTCGATGTAGAACAACAATTTGTCTCTTAGAATTGTCTCAAAAATTTTTCCTATAGATGACAACAGGGTTATTGGGCGGTAGGAATGCGGGCTATCTGCAGGTTTGTTTGGCTTTCGTATTAGTATAATTTTTGTTTTCTTAAAATCGAGTGGAAAGTAGCTGTGTTTTAGACATAAATTAAAAATAACTGTTAGAAATTCAATTGATATTTTTGGCATATGTTTTAGACATTTATTATTAATTCCATCTATTCCTGGAGCGTTTCTTGTTTTTAACTTTTTTATAACCCCATTTATTTGAGATTTAGTTATTAACATATCATCAGGGATATTAGAAGTATATAATAGAAAACATTGAAGAGTATCGCTAACTTACGAGTTTGTTTCGGTGTCACCTAGACTGTGTGATTAGTTACAAAAGTTTGAGCCAGGATATTGCATTTTTCTACATTAGTAAAAAGTATAGAATCGTTGTGTTTTTGAGAATTGGCATTGAGGTGCCCTTTTTCCTAATAACTTTTGTAAGATTCCAAAACGGAGCTGAACCTTTGTCTAAAGGTGACAGTAAATAAGACCAATATTTATTATTAGTTCTTCCATTTCCTCGCTAATTTTTCTGCTGAGGAGTTTCATACTATAAAAGTCAATCAGGCTATGATATTGTTTACAATTTCGTCGAAGTTTAAAAGAAGGCTATTTTTTGGTATTCTTATTTCTATGGATTCTTTTATAAGGTTTTTGAATTATATAATTGCCGAATCGATATCGCCTGGTGAAATAATATTCCTACTATCAGGAATGCTTGTATTTCTAGCAAGGTATATTTGAAAAAGTAGCCAATTTGCATTTTTGTAGACATGTAGGACTAAGGTAGACCTAGTGAAGTCACTACTGACATTAATTCGAACTGGTAGATGATCAGTTGGTAAAGCCTACAGTACACGGCATGTAAAAAACCACATGTGCATGTGGTTCTGACGTAATTTTGACATCATCACGAAGCTATATTTGCTACATGCCGTGAACTAGTAACAAATGTACATGTAGATATTCACATGCTTACAGATGTGCTGCCTCAGAAAATGTGTTCGATTCGGCTACATGTGCAACAATTGAATTTTGGAACAAAAATACTATCAAAATTTTAAGGCCTTTAGCCACTACTAGTAATTGTAAAAAATGCAGCCAACATGCTGAAAATTCCCGTGACGTCATCGCCACATGCGCATGTGGCCTTTTACATGCCGTGTACTGTAGGATTAAGTATGTTTTCACAAGGTAAATCATATTGATGTTATGTGATGAAAGTTTCTCAAACAGGATGTTTCCCCAACAATTCGCTTTCAGACAGTCCCAGCTCTTGTGTCTACAATTGAAATCGCCTCCCAGAATGTACCTTTCACTAACACTACTTAGCATATGTATATCGGATGAAAAAAGTATTTTTCTACTGTTGTCAGCACCAGCTGAACCATATGGAAAATAACATGAAAAAATATCTACACTACTATTATTATTAATAAAAATTTTGACTCCAATATTTTCAACTAATTTAGTATTAGCAATTCGTAATAAGTTATGTTGGATATTTTTTTGAATAATAGTTTCTACACCGCCTCCTCTTACAACTTCTCTGTCATTTCTATAAACATAAAAATCTCCGTTTTTTATAGAAATACTGGATTTTAGCCAAGTTTCTGACACTAAAAGCACACATCTACATTGTTGTTTATTAACCCTCCGATGTTCAGTGCCATATGATGCGGTAAGTGCAGTATAAGGGTCTGACCAGACCCATACAAATAACGTTAGATGTATTATAGTTATCAAGTTATGGAACTCTTTACCTCGTTCTCTAAAAGAATTTAACGTCGCCCCGATTACATTTAAGAGAAATCTTGTAGCATATGGTTCATCGAATAGTTTTTGACATATAAAAATTTTTTTTACTTAATTTTCAGATTTAAACATTTTTACTTAACAATTTGAAAACTCTAGTTATCTATATTTATATATGTATATATATAACATATACATATGTACCTATATGAAGATACATTTTTTTATCATTATTTGTTAGAATCTTTATAGTTTTAATAGTTATTGCTTACATATTTATATTTAAATTTTTATATTACTCTACCAACTATATATGGCTCTATGAGCTCGGTTGGTTTTTTTAAAATAAATAAATAAAGTAAATAGATAATTTTATTTATTAATTTAATTGATTTTATATGTATTACAAAGGTCAATTGAGTTTACAACTACTCAGCAAAAACATCGCAACTAGTTCACAAAAGTTTTAACACTTTCATTGCATACAGGTACTGAATTTAATATTATAAGGCAGTTGTTTATATCAAAAAATTATCCTAGCCAACCGTTTAAGGACATACCATTCGGGTATTTGAATCACTACCGTCCTATGACAACCATGTGTTAAATTCATTGATGTTTCACCAGAAATAGAACTACTTTCAGCGGAATTCATCAATGCTGTAACTAATAATTTGTAGGCTGATTCTTTTTTGGGTATGTAATTCCATGGAATATTCGTTGAGGTATATAGGACGATTGCAGCTTCTGGAAACTTCTAGTGGGGGTATTAACTGGACACTGCTGGATGGCTTCATATGCTGTCAAAATAGGACGAATACTTGACGGTACCTGCAGGAAATGTAAGGAACCTGGGGTAGTTGAAACAATAGAGCATCTACTGTCACTGTCCGGCTCTAAGCCGTACTAGATATAACTGTCTTGGTGCTCACACTTTTCGTAGTCTTGAACTTGTATCGAGAGTGGAATTGTGTAGATTGCTAAAATTTGTTAAATCTGTGTGGGAGTTATTCGATACAGGCACCACGAATTAGGCTGCCATACTTACAGGTTCTCTTCTCATCTGCTGGTATCGCTAACGATCAATCCCGGTCTATGCGAGGTCTTTGGACCACCCATATTAACCTAACCTAACCTATATAGAGTATCAAGTCGTTTTTTTTAGGTAAATTGGCAAAGATAGCACGATGGATGTGTGGAGGCTACTTCCACGGATGTTTGTAGTTGTGCTGCACCTGACGTTGATTGGCAAGACGTTTGTCACTCTGCCTTTCCGGATTCAACTGGTTTTAAATGATAAATGAGGCCCAACCGAAGATATCAAGTATATATTATAAAACATTGAAAATCGTCAAGAATTTATCTAATGTTTACATGAATATCATGTCAACTTCAGATTCCCTGTGTCTACGCTCACTTTATATATATAATAGTCCAGCCTTTGACCGGACTGGCATCTTTTCAATTGATAGCCGTCATGGCGGTGGACTGGATCGAACTCCTGTCGCATTAGTTATTACACTTCTGCCTAAAGTCGCTTCATTTCTTTCGACCTCCCAGTTGGTGCACTTAAATTTCCAAGCAATCGATCATCGTCACCAATGTAAGATTGCTCCATTTTACTGATGTAATAAGTCTTAAAAAGAAGTGAAATATATGGCTTCTACCGGTGCCTTTACTATTAGTTTCATTGTTTTCATTAAACGGTCATACATATTACATGAAATTTTGTTTGGGTCTGCCATACCCTTTTGTGCTTAACTCCCAAAAGCAATTAAAATTTAGTTTTTTTAGCACAAATATACAAAAAATTAAATTTTACTGTTCCAAAATGTTTACAACAATATAGATGAGGAAGTCATGAGCTATGGAAGCTATATTATTTGAAATAAGAAAACTATATGCATTTAACTATAAATTTGGTCTGGCCAGACCCATATGAACATCCGAGGGTTAAGAACTGGAACAAATCCAGATTTTTGTTTCGAATGCCTCTAGCATTCCAAGTAATAATATTAAGTTCATTCGTCATTATAAGAGAAATTTACATGCTAGGTTTGTTATTACTTCAAACAACCCTGCAGAAAATGCGAATAGTGAAAATGTAGTGATTTACTAGTGACATTGTCAGTAGCACTACTGACCAGGCCAATGTAATCGCCTATTGACATTTAACATTAGCTTGTCATTGAAAATCCACCACTAGACTGTAGCACTACTGACTAAGTAGTTTTTTTGGGACCACATGGAGACATTGGCACCAAAGTTTCACTAGTGAATTTTAGGGGCTCTAGTCTACAATATCGACATTTCCTCGCTCGATGTCCGTAGTAAAACTGCACTGATTCACTATAGACACTGTCACCACCTGCAGGAAATTGTTTGTCATTTCTATTAAATACATAGGTATGTATATTAAAATTAAAAATTGTATGTTTCGCTGAATTAGTAAAGTCAAACACTTACGTACGGATTTTAAAATTTGACAAATCTTTACCTGATGGCACTAAAATCTTCCACAGGGTCAAAATTTCCATAATTGGCACCTTTCACTTAAAACTCTTCAATTTTCACATTTTATATTTTTATACAATATTGCTTGTTATTTTATTTGTTTTTTTATTTTTGTGTATTATGTTTTTAATTATTGTTAAATACATTTATATATATTAACCTTATAATTCTACTTCTTAAGATAATTTTTATAAACACTTAAATTTTGCTTGACGTCACGTTTATTTTCAACAAGCCAATAAAACATTAAGAAGAAGCATAGTTGTGTGTATCTGGAAAAATGTTTTCTACGCTTTAAAACCGTTATTAATAGACGCTCTGTTGACAATGTCACCAAAATAGTCGACAAAAGTGGTGACTTGCGGACACTTAACCCCATGTTTTCTGCAGGGAAGTGATGTCAAAAATAAAATTATAGTTGTATGTGTGAGTTAAGTTGTCTCATTCGTCTCTGAAGTACATAGAAAAAAATAAATATTTGGAAAAATGCAGTTTAGTAAAGCAGCTCAAAAAAAATAAAAAGAGACCTATGAGCTAGAAAATTGAAAAATAAGAGAAAAAAATTTAATAAAAAAGTTGGCGCTGATGCATATTTTCCGAGTTATGGGGCTCTGAAGTTGTCATATTAAACTGAGAAAATCTCAAAAAAGGAATGAAAATAATTAATAAAAAAAATTTGCTGCGACTCATATTTCCCGAGCTTTTGGTCTTATAAATTTAGATAGAAAGCGCAGTTTAGTGAAACTGCTCCAAAAAAATCAAAATATCTTTTTAATACCTACATATTCATTTCTTTCCTTAAAAGTTTTGTAACATAAAACACATTGAATGTCATGGAAAGCATAGGTGACTATAGAATTTTTTTCGCATACCACTACTTTTCTTTCACTGTACCTATATAGAATTTAACATACCGGCTACGCATGTGTTATCGTCGCTGTCTCATTGATGCAGTGAATATTTTTAAAATTCCCTACATGTTGGGGAAAAATCCCTTTTTTCCCCTCCAACCAAAAATATTTCCCCTAAATTTTTCCTGCGCAGAAAATTTAATATTTTTTAACAGCAACAAAACAAATATACTCGTATATAAATTTTGTGAGTATTGTAAATTGTTTACACACTTTTATTTCATATATTGTACAAAACAGACTATAGTCTTAGTTGGGTACCAGGTAGAAAAGTAGTTAAAGCATTAATTAACAAAAAAAAAAAAAAACTAAAAACAGATATATATGTACATTCTATATACATCCCTACATCCATATAAAAATTGTACATTCTTAAAAATTATGATGCAAATATATTAATTAAACAAATTCTTATGGTCTTATTCATAAAAAAATATTTTAAGTTTATTACATGTTTATGTGACAAATTTCCCAAAGAAATATATCAAATAAGCGCTTGATAAGCCTCAAATATTTTCTATGAATATGGAAGTTAGAATATATTTTGTTAAAATGGGTAGTTATTAATTTAAAACTCAGGGTCAGAGCTGTCAGATATGGCGATTTCCCGCCAAACGTAGCGATTTTTAAACTTGTTTGGCGTCCAAATTTTTGGTTTGGCAACATGGCGATTTTTCTGGCTATAAATAAATTTGTTGGCGATTTTTATGGCAATTTTTTTAAACAAAATTGAACTTCAAAATTTCTGTAATGCATGAAAATAGTTTGTTGAAGGAGTAGTTTAAATAAATAAATCCTACTAAAACTCGTCTGCAAATTAAAACAATTTGATTTCGATGATTTTTCTTATATTAGTTAAAGTAATTAATGCGTTTTGAATTTGGATGAAAAAAATTTACAAGAAATAATTTTTGCCGATTTTATTTCTCCTTTTTAGCGATTTTCTAAATTTTTATACGATTATTTTATAAAAATTTATATTAAAGAAAGAATTATATAAAATCAAAAGTATATATTGAGAAAAACTACATAAAACTGATTTTTGGTGATTTTTAAGTAAATCTCACAACCCTACGCAGGGTGAGATCTTTTAATAAACGTGAATGAAAAATTTGGTTTAAGTCAAACAGTAGAATACATAATAAATATCAATTTGTATATCTCTTGTTAGATTGAAATGCATTTTGTTACTTACTTGTATGGTTCTCTTTTTTACGTGTTTATCTTAAACATAAACTGTTTTATTTATTGGATATTTTAAGAAAATACTTAATTTTCTTCAACTATCCAAGTATAAAAAATAAAAGTTTGTGGAGCATTGGTGACACAATCTTATATGTTTCATATGCAAGTTAGTTTCCACAAGTAAGACCATATAGTATATACAAACATTAACCTATATTGTCCGTTTTCATTTGGAATT
This sequence comes from Nowickia ferox, assembly GCA_936439885.1. NCBI lineage: Eukaryota > Metazoa > Arthropoda > Insecta > Diptera > Tachinidae > Nowickia > Nowickia ferox. The sequence goes on from OW387028.1 coordinate 7,085,248, forward strand.
AGACAATTGATATAGCAGCTTTAAAAATAAGGCTTTTATGTACGTGTACCCTGTATATATGTATACATATTTTATTTCTGCGATTTTTCATATACAACTATATATGTAAGATATTGTAAGTGATTTCCAGATTGTTAGTATTCATAATATAGGGTTTCTTCAAACAAATTCTAAACTATGTGAAAAATTTTAGCTCTTAAGTCAAAATCCTCGAAATATTTTTGCATTTTATGTCTACCAAATTGAAAAAGCGGTAATTTTTAAAAATTCCCTACATTTTCCTCAAAATAAAAAATTTATCCTTTTTTTCCTACGCTCAAAATATAACAGAAAAATCCCTACAAAAAGGGAAAGTTCCCTACTTTTGACGACTAAATGAAAAAGAATAAGAATGTGTGTGATTTTAGCTAGCACAATTGTGGTATCAAACTGGCATCAATGCTTCAAACTGATCTGCTTTAAGGCTTCATTAGTTTTTACTTTTCGTTGCTGTTCTGTGCCGTTCTTTTCTGTATAAAATATTTTGCAATTACTTTTTCTGAGAAAAAAATCAGCTGGCAACCTATAGAACCGATTACACTTGTATACCAAATACCACAACAAACTAATCCATACACACTTTTGGCTGTCACTTAATGTTGAATTCTATTTTCTAAAGATTGTTCCGCAACAGAACAGAATTAAAAAGGAAAAACAAAGCACATATACAGATTTTAAATTGCACAGAAACCTTTACTTGTAGTTACGGAGATTAGTAATAAGCTCGAGAGTTAAGTTTTTAATCTCATTTAATGTGAATAGATCACTACTATTGTTGTTAACATTAATCTTTTGTTGCCATTACTGTTTTAATGTTTTATCATTAGGAATATTTTGGTGTAATGTGTTTGGGAAGTTTCTATAGTATGTAGTTAACGCGGTTGATACTATCCGTGATTCCCTACTTGGACAATTGTCAGACGTCGATTTGTGATCACCATTGCAATTTCCACATTTAGTTTGAAACTCCTTACATTCATTTGTTTTGAGTGAACCTGCAAAGTTTGCACAAAATGTTTTAACTTTGCATCTGTTGGAACCGTGTCCGAACACCTGGCAGTTGTAGCATTGGGTGATTTTAGTTCGTTTTACTTTCTGATATTCCCTCTTGATTTTGACATATTCTATTACCGAATAGTTTTGTCTTAATTCTTTCATTGATATAGACTGTCGTCCAAAGTAAACAACATAAATGAAATATTCAACTTTGTGGTCATTCCTTTTAACAAATAATCTTACGTCCAAGCATTTTTAGACCAGTTCTTGTAGCTTTTTCTTAATAAGCGTAGGCTCGTAAGTCCAAACAGTAGAGCCTTATATGGCTTTTCCGTTTTAGTTGCATACGTAAAATACTCATATGAGTCTGTGAGAGCAGCACAAATCTTATCAAAACTTTCCTTACAACTACAAAACAGATTAAGGCCGATAGAAATTTTTCTTATCGAATAATCGGAAACTTTATTTGCTTTACAAATTTAATGAAGTTTTTCTATTTTACATTTCAATACTGTGATAGGTGATATTGTTACTTTTGTTGGTTTTTGAACAATAAACATAAACAGAGAAATAAATATAGTTCGAACAAAATAATTAAAAACTAACCAAAATTTAATATTTTTACTTCAATATTATATTTATATTTAACTTGTCTCAAAATTATTACTAATTTAAATTTAATTTTTTTTAATTAACTAATACTTTGGTTTTCTTGGGTATGTTCTATTCAAGTGGCGCAAATTTTGTAGCCAATTTTATCAATTATTTCATCAGAAATATTATAATAAAAAGAGGAGTGCTAATATCATATTATATAAAAAAAATACTAAATAGACAAATTTTCTTTTTCTCTTTAAATACGCTGATTTATGCATGTATTATTATGTAGTAGTTTTTGGAAGTTTTCAATTAATGTACTATAATTTTTATTTGCAGTCTTGCTCTCAAAACGATTATTGTTTTAATGAAATTGATGCCTTATCCTACAATAACAGACCAATTAGCAGCACTTTACTTAATACAAGTACATATGATGCGTTCAGAAGTCAAACGGAAGATGAAACATATAGTTATGATTTATACAGTAATCCAGAGTACAACGACGGAAGTAGCTGGGAAAGCTACAACCAGCTTCAAAATTCAACATCAGCAATGACAAATGCCGGTAATTATAGTGGCTCATTTTATAGCAATAATTGTACTCAATATTGTAAAAACTTATTACTACAGACAATTTAATGTATCATCGTGATGCCTGCAGTGGTGATAGTAGCGATCGTTACGATATTTATTCGACGATTGGTTACAGTGATTATGACAATCTTAAGGAACAGTGCATTAACTATGGATCGTCTACGGTAGCGGATGGAAATGGCCGAACATTTTCATCTCTGGAAGACAGTAACAATAAGATCTTACCGCAAGTTCCACCAGTCCAACATGCCTATGAGACATGGGATGGTATGTACGGTAGTAGGAGGAATAGGCAAAGTAATATTAGTCTGCCGTCAACACCGACATTTCGTTGTAATGGTGATAGTGTTGGCGGTAGAGAAATAAGTTTTGACAATGGCGATTGGGACAGAGGATTTATTGCGAATGCTGCTAGGTCTAATATGAATAGTCATTGGCCCTATCAACACAGCGGTGACGGATATTATGTGAAAAGACCACCAGAGCGCATATTACCTTTGCCCCAATCCCACCTTCAAACATATGTGCAGAAGTCACTAAAACAAAATTTTTTTGAAGATAATTCTGACACTTCGATGACGACATTGGCGTATCAAAATCCAACAAGTTTCCATCACAATAAGGCGATGAACGTTTCGTCCATAAATCAAAATATTCCTTCTTACAACGCTTGTTATGGAAATGTCAGTATAACTGAACCACGAATGAGTATCGATGGAATAGATTGTAAGAATGCTTATAATATATACGAATCTGGCTACGTAATAGAGCCGCGTCCACATACCGCCATACAATCGACGGACGAATGTAAAGATTTTGATTTAATTTCTAATGAAAATATGTCAACGTATAGTGGTACAACCGTTCCAACTGCTGCAGCCACATATGCCAACCAACAAAAGCTACAAGACTTACGAAAATGCCGTTACTCTATTATTATGGCCATGACGACAGCATCTGTCATAGCCAGCGGCGAAACCCGTGTGCCACAACATTTGCTTAAAAAAATACCCACGACAATAGCAGATATTGCAGCGGGTATGTCGACATCAAGTGGTCTATCAAAACCAGCCACCAGTGTACACATAACTTCAATTAATTCAAATAACTACGATGAAAGTAATGGACTTATATGCACTGGTAGCAATAATAAAAATAATACTATTAGTGGGAGCAATAATATAACGTTATGTGCCTATACAAACATAAAAATAACAGGGAATCAAAGCTCATCTGCCTTGCCGTTACCTTCAGCAGCTTCATCTTCCATGCTGTTGCTGTCATCAGCTTCGCCAGTTGTAGCTGCCAGTAGTAGTACCGCTGTAACCACAACTGGATCAAGTAAAGAAATGTCTGCAAGCTTATCATTAGCTAAGAACTTAACTTCTAGAAAATTGCCAACGCATCTCCCTGTTCGAGCGATCGGATCCACTAACAAATTGCCGCAATCACCTCAGTATCCTCTAAGTCATACCCTTGTATCAAACAAAACTTTACCAGTTATCCCACAAACATTGTCGTTGAAAGCTGCAACTGATATATTAGATAACACCAGTATAACATCACCCATTTTATCGACAACATTAACAACATCAGCAACGTCTTCATCAATGCCATCAACATCAACGTTTTCGTTATCGTATCTAAAAACTTCTTTAGAATCAAGATCACTTACAGCAACTAATACAGATGCAACATCAGGAACACAACGATCGTTTTCATCACCATTTACAACAACAACAAGAACAACTTATTTGTTGCCAAACAATAATAACAACATAAATATAGAAATTAAAAACTATGACAATTTTAATAATTATAAAAATAATAATGTTTTAGATACTAATGACAAATACAATATGGAATATTTTCGTAGCCACATAGAGTCAAATACAGAGGTGAAACCAGATATAGAAGAAATTAAAAATCATTTATCAACGACGCCGTCCACATTAAATAATTTAGCACGCATAAATGAGAAAGCTTTATTACCATCCCATCAATTCCAGACAGGTGCGTCATATGACTCATTCGACCCCATGCCCTTATTGCCAGCAGCAACAGAAATAAAAGAGAAAACTACGACATCATCAACCACAACAACAACAATAACAACACCATCTATAACAACTTCATCTGATTGTTGGTCTACATTAGACAGTGATTTTAAAAAACCTTATGACTACAATTATGCTGACTATTTAGAACCCTATACATTGCCAACATTTTCCACCAGCAAGAACATATGCGATAGTAACACTAATCTCCATAGTAGTACTAACATTAGTAGTAGCTATTTACCACATACTAGTCTAGATGTTCATACCAGTTATTTAACATTTTCATCATCAACAGCCACTGACACGTCAACTGTGTTGTCGACAACTCTCACCTCATCATCAACAATAATGTCAACATCTGCACCAACACCGACATCCATATCAATATCAGCACTAGCATCAACTTCAACATCAGAAAATACTGCTGCAGATACATCCAAAAATTTAGTAATAAACAATAGAGGACTTAACAATATCATAACAGCTTTAAATTTAAGTGATAATAATATTAGCAATAAAAGTAGTATTAGTTTGGCTGTATCGAAAGTTGTTAGTCCTAATGGTAGTATTATTCCAATTACCTCAACATCGTGCCATGCAGCAACAGCAACAGCAGTAGTGACAAAAACATCATCAACAGAATCGTTATCAAACATCGATCAAAAATTAATACCATCCTCATCAGTAAACACTTTAGCAACACATTGCGATGATGTGTTAAAAAGCACCTCCACTTTCAATCTATGGCAGCAAGGCCAGTCAGAAAAAAGCAAAAACTTAGTTAGTTTAGGCATGAATGTTAATACGAAGGAGTCATTTTCGCCTTCAATATGTATTGACAATTATGATAATTATTCAAAAGACTGTAAACTCGATTTTATATCACAATTAACAAGTACATCAATATCATCATCTACAACCCATACTTCAGTGGCGACAACTGTATCCTTGCCTTCTACTTTATCCTCTTCTACGTTCAATAAATCATGTCCGATAAGCACAATAACATCATCACATGTGATATCAACCGAAACGGAATCAAAAAACACAATAGAATTGACAAACTTTAATAAAGTTAACAATAATGAAATCGTAGACTTAACAACTTCAGTTTTATCACTCACACCAGATTGTTTGCTTACAACTACAGCAGCTGGCGCTGAAATGACACTAGCTTCAATGACTACTACATCAACACCTGCCTTAAGTACCGACTATTTAAAGAACTATAGCGCACATATGTCCTTGTCGTCCACTCCCTTTGTGCCCGATATAGCTGACGAACTATCTCAAAATCTACCGGCATACATCATGGATTTCTTAATAACGTCAAACTGTAGTGAATTCAATGGTAGTAGTTATTTAAATGTCTACAAAATAAAAAGTGATGATATTATAACAGACACGTTTCCCTCGAATATAAGTTCTTTAAATGCCCCCAATAATAACAATATCACAACCAATACAAACACTACAGCTACAGGCCGTGCTACGACAGATGTACATAATACTGCTGAATCAACTACAGCATCAACAATGCTATCGGATAAAGAAACAAGCCAAACAATAGGCAAATATACTACATCTGATTCACTCACCATATCATTACCATCTGAAAGCGAAACAATAACAACAAGAGAAAACCAAATGACTGCCAACAATGCCTTGACGATGATTGATTTCGATGATAATTTTTATAACAGCTTTAGTGTAAACTTAAATTCTTTGATGGATGAAACGTCTGTAACCACAGCAATAAGCACTACTCGCACAAATGTAACAGCACCCAAAACAATTTCTGAGATCACAACATCGTCACATACGGTCATATCGAGCAATCCTGTTACATTCTCTGGAAGCACAAGCCAATTTCTTGTTACATCGGATGGTGTTGGCAGTCAGTCTAGCAATGACATAGTTAACTCTTATCCAACAAAATCAACGTCAATATTAACAGCAGTTATAGAGACATCTACTGTACAATCATCAATCACGTCAACAATATCCCAGTCAAGTACTAATCAAAAACAAACAACGGCGGGCGTGAAAGCTGCCAACGTGCTGGGGGGTCTTTCACAGAGTTTAAAAGGTGGGCTGGATGGAGTGCTGGGAGCTGCTGGCAGCAATGAGCCGCATCAGCAGAGAAGAAGCTTTGGCTTAGGCTTGGCCTCAAAGTTTGTGCCAAGCGTGGGTGGCCTATTAGGTTCCGCCGTTAAAGCTACAGTTTCTAATGGCACAACTATGACGCAACCATCCAAAATAGTTTCTGCTCTACCAATAATAACGCAGGGATCAAAACCAACCGAATTGTATAATAACCAAGTAGAGTACAATCATGACGCAAAAACTACCGCTCCCATAACCAAATCCACCCTTGAAGCAAATGATGACTATTTGAACAACGTCATGAGTAATGGAAACATTGTTATAACTACTTCTAATAGCAAAAACATGGAACTTGTAATAACTACGCATACTACCGGTATATATTGCTATGATGGTGGTGATGGTGGTCTTTATTACAATAGCAATCAACCAACATATTACCATGTGACCAGTAGTTTTGACTATGTTCACGATGAAATGGGAAACAATTCCGATCAAATGATAGTATACGATGACGCGCTGACTGCAGATATTGAAAGTGTGAGTAAAGAATTTTATGCTGATGAAAACCAGGCAAATGATGTGCATGGCAACTATAGCGAATATGAAACTGGGTGTGCCGCATATTCATCAGGTGAGACAGCTGAAATTGCTCAAGCGCATATATCGGCTGAACCACCTTCATCTCCTGCTCCACCATCATCCTCTGTGGAATTGAGTAAGTCGGTAATAGTCACAGAAGTCAAGAAACCTGCGGTCTCATTGTTATCTTCTCTGACAAGTGTATCATCTCAGATATCACATCAAAGTTCCAATTCGTCATCTATTTCTGCTCCAGCTGTTGCGATAACCTGCAGTAGCACCACAAATGAAATAAATAGAAAAACATCTAGCGGTGGTGGCGGCATGTTTGGTTCCATTTTTGGTAAAGCAGCTGCAGCTATGCAAACTGCCACCCAAGTGGTGAACCAGGGTGCATCAATCGCCAGCACGAAAGTACAAAAGAATTTGCAGCCTTCTGCAGTTTCTCTTGACAAAAGGGTGACAACTGTGGAACAGCCTACAACGGGCACTGCAACCACTATTACTACAACAGCAAGTAACTATCTGAGAAGCCATTATGCTGGTTCATACCCATCAAACGTTGGTGTTGATGATTATGACGATAGCAATATCTCACCTTCTGATGGTGAATTTGACCATAATTTAGATGAAGATGAATATTACTATGTCAATCAAGATCAACCAAATCTGCTTATACAACATCAGCAGTCTCAGCAGAAACTATTACCTACGGTGCCACCAGGCGGTGGATCCACTGGCAAAAAGCTGCCCACCATCAACGATAAATCGGGTTGCTTGGTAAAACAACAACCAACCGAGATTTACGAAGAGGTTATTGAAGTTTCCGATAGTTTTCCTCAACATTATGACACCGATAGTAAGCAGTCCGATTACTATATGGATACGCAGCCAGTGGCATCGTCTGCTAGACATATAACAGCCAACAGCTATTATGAGCACACAAATAGTGGAGGCACTTATGATTATCGGGATGATTATTTTAACGAAGAGGATGAGTTCAAATATCTGGAAAAGGAAAGGATTCTTGATGATAAACTGCAACATCAGCAACATCAGCAACTACGACAAATACACAAACAGTCGTCCTTACAGTATGTTGTGGATGATGATTACAAACATGGAAAAGATGAAATTATAGAAGAATACACGGACGAGATGTATAACAGTGAGGATAGTGGCAATTATCTAGATGAAAGTTCTAGCGGAAGTGTAAAGGGATTAGTGATTCATCAAGAAGCGCCTTCAGCAACGATAGCTATCACATCTTCTTTAGGAAACACAAATGTTCAAACAAAAACTTCAGAATCTTCGAACACAGCAACGATTGCATTGCACCAACAAATTAAAAAACAAGACAGCATTATACTAGAAGAAGATGAAAAAGACAATCTCTCTACAATCATGGATCTGGCAGACTCCATTGCATCTCCATCTAAATCGCTTGATCTTGAAACAGAAGATTATCAAATTACCAATCTTCAGTTAGTTTCAGCTACCCTAAGATCTTCTAAGGGCCGCAAAATGAAGCTTATGCGTGGTGAAACGGAAGAAGTTGTTGGTGGGCAGATGCAAATTATGAAACGTAAAACAGAAGTAACGGCAAAGCAACGTTGGCACTGGGCCTACAACAAAATCATAATGCAATTCAATGTAAGTAAAATATTTTATATATTATATATGAAATTTAGTACATATGCAATTTGTTTCCTAAACACAAATCAAATACGATAAATAAATAAGATTTATAAATAAATATATTTATAAAATCACTAACTTTTCACGCAACGTAAATCACAAAATGGGAATTTTAAGAATTTCTCAAATAACACTGTTCTGCAAAAAAAAGTCGTGAGCAAGAACATTATGTGATTTTAATGGACTTTAATGTGCTGAATGCAAGTCTGCTCACAGATTTATTTTATGACGTCTAGTTTTGAGATTTTCTTATTTAAATAAAATACTGATATTGGTACATTAAAAACATATTTATTATGATAAAAGTAAAAAATCCTACACATAAATCTATTTGTGATATAAATTAAAATCTTAAATGAAATTAAATACTAATATAACATAAAAAATATACTCTTATTTATTTTATAAGTTTTATCTGCTTTCACGATTGATTTTCCAGCAGAAATCAGCTATCGTTTTTGGGAGCCACTTGCGGTTATATCTTTTTGCATGTGCACAATATCTCTGTAAAACCTCTCACTGTAATCATCAGACACTGCATGAAAAAAGTCTAAATGCAAATGCAGTAAATGCATTTCAAATGACACGTTGCATCCAATTTGTTATTTATTTATTTCCATGAAAATTGTGGCATACATTTTCAAAAGCTGCCCATGGTCCTCTTTCGTTGGCTTACTTAGATTAGAACAATTTCCTAGAGGTTTCTCATATTTGGAGACCAAAAAATATGCCCTCCTTGGATTTGCTATCTCTTACGCGTGGAAATATATTTTTCAGGTGTTTAAATGCCTCTTCATCTTTATTCATAGCAAACCCAAATGTTTATTAAGCCAAAACGTTTATTAAGAATAATTTGACATGTAGTGCCAGCAAAAATATTTCTTGTCAACCAAAGGCTCATTTGTAATGTTTTTTCTTCCCGGAATCGCATGTAAGATCACAAGGACGAATTCACAAAAAAGCAACAATATTTGGTGTATCCTCCAAGCATAGTCACTTCTTTTAAATTGGCACATACATATATTCCACAAATAGCGATAATAATAATATTCCATGTTTTCGTAGGTTTTACGGACGGATATTGATTTTCATTATGTAGGCACACTTCTTTCCGAGTCCTTTACACTAATTGCTCCACAAAGTGCAAGTGTGTTACGAATAAATGTATTACACAATTTAAATTTATTTGCTGGTGGTTAAGCATTGTCTATATATTTCATTGGTGCTTAGCCAAATCATCAGTAGACTTCAACCATATTCTGAACCTTCGCAAACCTCTTATCTTATGCACAGACTTTCGAAAACTATTTGAGAATTCACAAATAATAATATTTTTGAAAATCACAAATGAAGTCTACTGATGATTTGGGTAAGCACCAATGAAATATACAGACAATGCTTAACCACCAGCAAATAAATTTCAATTAAAATAAACTTATGACAATATATCGAATAATCAATTTCTTAAATGTATTACACAATGTTTGTTAAAGTAGGATAGCTGAATTAATTGTGAATAAAATCAATATCTGTGCACCGATTTTCATTAATTATCGCTTATTTTATTTCCAGCATACATAGCTTTTCGACTAAGAACATATATGTAAAATATTTGCCGTTTTATTTTTTTATGAAATTTTTAATCAAGAATAATTTCTTAATCAAACTTTAGTTCAGTATATTCAATTCGTATTGAATGAAATATTTTTATTAATTAATGTAAGTTTCTAAAGTAAAAAAATTAAACTAGACTTTATTAACTGGGGGTAATATCGATATTTTTCTGTGCAGCCACCCACTTTATCAGCACACATGTCTATCTACTGAGGTAGAGATTGTATTTAACATCAGCTATCTAACGTAAATTTTAAATGAAATGGAATATGAGAAATTATTACATTGTGTGTACAATTATTGATCTACCTTTGGTAAATACATTTGTAAGTAACACTATTCATTTTCGGTTTTTCCGTTTTTTCTTTTCCTATTCAGTAAGTCTAACTATTCTTGTTTATCTTTTACGATATTAGAACTAAAGAAAAATTATACTAGGTTATGCTAGGTTAGCAGGCTGCTGGCAAGGAAAAAGAAAATTAGAGTCCAGCTCACTTAGGTCCATTACAATGATCCCTTTGTGCTACCTGTAAGTTTAAAGGAAGAAAGTGAAAGAGGGAAGGGGGAAGAGGGTGAGAAAGGTAGAGGTAGAAGAGAGATAATAGTTAATTTAGAGGAGATGAGAGTGGGTCAAAAAAATGGCTAGGTGGAGTCAGCGGTTATGCCAGGCACTGGTCTTAATATAAAGGATAAACTTTTTGAGGTCAATTTCCGATAACTCGGATAGGCTGCTGAAGGATATTCCGGCAAGGAGGTACATACGGAGATCCTCCAGAGCGGGACAAAAACAGAGGAGATGCATAATACTTACCTGCTCTTCCTCGTCATTGCAACTGTAGCAGTAGGCATTGAACAGGAGACCCATATGTTTAGCATGGGTTCTGAAGGCACAGTGGTCGGTCAACGTGGCCACGAGGTTCTCAAGTGCTTCCTATTGAAGTGCATGAGATTTTTCGTTCTATGGGAGTTCAGGTGAGGGTATAGGGTTCTCTCTAGTGCACAAGTGGCTCATTACGCCATCTGTCTTGAGCTAATCCAAGAAAGGTAACATCGAAGCGTCTCCAGCAAGATGTGAGTAGGAGACCACAGAGATTGTTGATATCAATTTCTCCTAGTAGGGTTCCCCTCTTTAACAGGTCATTCGCAAGTAAGTTGCCTGAAATATTCCCGTGTCCACACACCAAGTTTTATAACTTATTTGAGTGCTGTGAGAGACCATCCAGGGCTTTGCGACATTCTTGGACAAGAAAAGATGTGGTATACACACCTATGAGGGACTTAATTGCAGATTGGCTGTCAGTAAGGTTTGGTATTTCCTGAACTTTTGCACTTCCTGGGAAACGCGAATGAAAATATTGCTTTCCCGGGAAAGCTTATTAAGTACATTTATTAAATGAAAGTTGCCTAAATTTAGATTTTTTTTTATTTATGCAAGCATTTTTTTGAAATAAAATTTAGTACAAAAGAAGTTCTAACACAAATTTTTAAGAAATATTAAGTGAATTCAAGCAAATAAAATGTAGCTATTACTTAGTAAGATTTCATATGAAGACTAATTGACGACTGTTACCGCAATTACTAAACAATTTTATAATAAGGCCTCCAAATCATTTTATTAAAATTTGCCTTATTTGTCTCTCATTCTACTTGAAAAATTTCCCGGAGGATTCTTATCGTTAAGTACCATACAAGCAAGTCACAGTACTATACTCAGCTGCACCGAATTTTCAATACCCTGAGCCACATTCTGTCTAAATCAGTAATGGGAAAGTTGGTACGATCGTACTTTTTTCGATACTATTTGACATGAAAAAGTACAATAGTACTCCCCCAACACATTTGATACTCTCACAATCAACTTAGAAATGCAGTCACAAGGCGCGAGAATGCATATATTTTTGCCAAGAATTAAATTTCTTTTTCGACAAATAGCACGAAACTTTATTATTAAATATATTTCAGAAAAGTGCAATCTTTCACAACTAAACATAAACGAAAGCTAATTTTCACTAAATGATATTTTCTGTGGCACATAAGTTGATATATATACATATAAACACAAATCATGTTAAAACAACTGTCTCAAATCAGTTTAAAGAAAATTGTAAAAAGTTTTATATTAAATTCCGGCAAGTTCTAAGGGCAAAATTGTACTTAAACAATGAAATGTTAGTTTGATTTAGTAAGTTTTCCCCTGAAAATGTTTATCTGGTAAAACCAGCCGCATTATACCACTTTTAATTAAAATGTTTCCCAGCGAAAAGCAAAATTTTTATAATATTAACAACCCACATAGAGCATTGGCTGATATGTAAATATATGCATAGTCTGGTCCACAGTGCACAGTGGGGTCTTTTGAAAAATTAATTGTACTGGAACTTCTATTTATATTCTGTAATTTCTAAAAATGTTACAAGCCTCAGATTTTTTTGAGTCCCAGATGGTCAACTTTGGCCGACTGCAACTTCTCTCCAGCTTAAGCCAGAAGAAATATGTTATAAAGTCTTAGTCCTCCTCTAAAGATTTTCGAAGTTTCAGATAAATCCAATCAGTAGTTTAGAAATTCCAGATTTATTAACACTTATTTTCCAAAAGTCCCCACTGTGCAATGGCTGAAACTAAAATCGCATTAGATGGATACGTGTTTCCTGATACATCGAGAGTAGCTTACGGAATTTTGTTCATACCTCACTCCTCTGTAAATGTCGAAAGGATTTTCTCTTACCAAAAACTCAAGAAAACAAAGCAAAGGAACAGAAGTAGTAGGGGAATGAGGGTTCTGGGCCAATTAAAATTGTTAAATTGTGGGCTGAAATTGTTAAATTGTGGCTGAAATTGTGAAATTTGGGTAATTAAAATTTGAAAATTTTAAAATACTTGAAAATTTGATACCTACGAGGGTGGTTCAATAATTCCGTCCGATTTTTTGCTTACATAAGGAGTTTTTTGTTTACATAGGAGTTTTTTGTTTACATAAGGAGTTTTTTATTATTACTAGATACGAGGGCGGTTCAGTAAGTCAGGTTTTTTATGACCGTGGGAATTTATATGTATGTATGTTTGTGGGGTGGATTAAGGGGTTTCATAAGATTAATATTTCATAAGTATACATGTATGCCGACGGGAAAATCATGAAATGATTTTTCCTAATACCAATAGGGAAATCATGAGATGATTTTTCCTAATTATTTAATTAATTTTTCCTAATGCCCACGGCAATGCATGATAATTTTTCCTAATGCCGACGGCAATGCATGATAATTTTTCCTAATGCCTACGGCAATGCATCATTATTTTTTCTAATGCCTACGGCAATGTATGATAATTTTTCCTAATGCCTACGGCAATGCATCATTATTTTTTCTAATGCCTACGGCAATGCATGATTATGTTTTTCAAATGCCGACGGCAAAACATGATTATTTTTTTCCAGTGTTGCCACACTGTATAAATTTGTTATCGTAATACTATATCAGTAATATCAGAGAAAATATATTTGATGACTACTACGCGATTCTCATATGAATCGTGGGAACGTGTATGTGTGATTTCCTCACTCTAATAAATTGTTTATAAATAAAATAAATTGTTTATAAATAAAATAATTTAATAAATTAATTTAATTTATTTATTTATAAAATGTTCTCATGTATGTGAACACCCCTAAAATGTTCTCATGTATGTGAACACCCCTAAATTGTTCTCATGTATGTGAACAACCTAATGCTTGTGTATGGGTGGTCCAGCTTGATTGTCGCTGGTAATTGTATATTGTGTTTATTTGTTTAAGAAATATATTTGTATGTATGTATGTATGTATGAATGTATAAATGAATGTATGCATGTATGAATGTATAAATGAATGTATGAATGTATAAATGTGCGGTCGTCGGAACTTGTGCGTGGAATATTTTGTGCTTGTGTAGAATACATATATATTTTGCAACGTAGTCATTTTCTTAGTCTTCAATTCTTTTAAAGCAGAGGATTTTCAACTAAGTACAGTCATCAGCAGAGAAACAAAAAATAAAAATTTGCAAGTAAGCAAAAAAGTTAACTTCTCCTCCTCCCCACTTCCTTCTATTCTCTTTATGTAGTTTGTATTTGAAATAAGAAAACACTTAAATTTTTTTATTTTGTAAACATTTATTGTTTAAAATTTTATAAAATTTTATAATAATACATACAGTAATATATTCTTAAGTATAAATATTTTAAAAAGTGAAAAAGTTCATTTAAAACAAGATATTTCTTTTGAGAGTAAAATAGCATTTCTTAATGCGCAAACACCAAAATTATGATAATTACAATAAAAATATTCTGGATACTTGATTTCCATTTGTTTAAAGTTGATGCAGCCTATATCCTCAACGTTAAAAATTTTTCGGTGTAACATTTTTTCCAACCATAGTCTTTTTTCTTCACCTTTTACGTAAATTTTAGAACATCTTGCGTTGGCTTTTAAAAAATTACAAACGCTATGAAATGAAACTGATCCAGCAGTCCAGCTTAGGTGATGATAGTTTTTTGTTAGCCACTTTGCTTCTCTTTGCTTTTTTATTGATAAGCATTTAAAATCAAATGGTGGTTTTATAATGAACTTGTTATATTCATAATTGTTGAAAACAATCGCTACTTCTTTTGCGATGAAATCGTTTGAATTAGTTTTGAAACCTTGTACGTCTATAAAAATTATGTTATTTTCCATGTTATTCAATTTATAACACTTTTCGAACTTGTCCTTTGATGGGTATATATTCTATTATACGATCATGAATAAGAAAGCTGATGTCTTTGCTGCAATATTAGTTGCTGTTTCGAATTCTATTTTTATATCAATCGGTCCATTATTGAGTGATTCATTCTGATGACTAACATCTACTACAATAATAGGAGCTTTTGTCTTAAACTCTGATGCAGTTAGAAGCGGTTGAGATTCTTTCATATAGTAGCTTTGTTGGAATCTTAGATACATATCATATAGAATTGCATAACGTTCATTTTTGAACTTTATGTTAAGATCATCATACGGGTATGAGACTGAATTTAAATGTACTTTTAAATTAGTCAAATCACAATGAACAAATTTATTTTCTTGTTGAAAAGCAATCAACACAAAACGGGGGCGTTCTCTATTTGCAGCCAGTTTAACATTCCAAATAAGGCTAGTTCCTGTGTTTAATTGTGGATTAATATGACAATCCCAACTGCGAAATGCCATGGGTATAGAAGCACCATTGTTAATAATTTTAATCATATTCAATTTGCTAAGGTCGGATAATTGAACATGAGGTATTCTCCATGAGTTGAGTGAAATTGTAAGTTTAGCTTTTTCAGTAGAAACACTCGAGCGTACAAGATCTTCGTCGTTCTTATTGCGCAAGAGTATCAGTTCATGTTTTCCATTTAATATAACTTTGTTGTAGTCTTCAGCGAATCCTAGAAGCATTTTTAGAGGTACATAGAAATTGAAAAATCCATTTGCAAGAGTGACATCGTCAATTTTGTTCCATCCAGAATTTTGCATCACATTGCTTTCATTTGGTAATAGAGAAACCAAGTTCTTTATGGTGCTCGTGGCTCCTAAATATCTTGTATGACCAATTTCAATTCCATTGAGCTCATAGCGAATTTCATCAAATAGATATGCTACAAAGTTGTTTTTTAATTTAAAGTTCTCTGAAGAAGAAGATTTAGGGGCATTATCATCGGCAACAAACCCCTCTACATAAATGTAGCTCTCATTGGGCAGCACGTATAAATCTTGATTTTGTATTGAAATTCTAATTTCATCATTATTGTTGTAAGATTGTAAGTATGGTACATATGTATGATAATCCTTTTTGATTATATTCTCATCAGAGAAAGGTTTATCTAAGACATCTATTATTGAACTCATTTTGTCTTCAATTTAAAATTCAAGGACTTTAGAAAATTTTTATTTGATGTTGTTAGTGCTTTCTGCTGAAGTGGTCGCTTTAATGTTCTTGTTGTTGTTGTTACTGCTTTATTTTTCAATGTATTTGTGTTGTATATTAGCATTATTTAGTTGACCTCAAATGTATTCGTATTGTAATTTCCTCTCCTCGAAAATTAATTAAATCACCGTGTTGATCAACTACTCGCAGCGTTAGTGAACTTATCTCTCTGGTGTTCACAGGTAAATAGATGAGATTTCTTGGAACCTCATCTATTTTATAGCCTGGAGGCACATTAATCGGAAATTCATGAAGTGTATGCGATTTGGAGTTATTCATATATGTGTTAATAGCGATACTACTTTCAGTTCGCAAGAGATTCACTTTAAAAATATTAACTGGAAGATCTGAGTAATAATATTTGTTTGGTGTTAGGATTTTGCTATTGAATCCTAAAAGTTTTCCAATTGTGTTGTCTTTATTAAAATATACAGGATCTTTGGAACTATTAACTTTAACTTGCATTGTATTGTTATTGGCTTCAATAAAAATCTTATTTTCTGGACATAGTCTTCTGTATTGCTCTTGTATAAAATCTACAATATCATTCAATTCGTAAGATCCAATTGGTATTTCAATTGTATGTTCCCCTATATGAAACATATTGTTGTAGGTGTCTACATTTGGAATGCTGTCGTATGAATGAAAATCAGTTAGAGCACACTCATATGCACCATGTAATTCAATAGGAGGAAAGTAACTAGCAGATAATTCTGATGAGTTAGAGCTCAGAGTAAGTGTTATTGACATTATAACTGTCTGATTACAATTAAATAAAGTTTAGTACAACATATGGTTTATAAGCATGATTTACATATTTATTTCATTTTCTTATTTTAAAATTAACATTAGTTTCTTAATATTACTGCTATTGTTGTTGATGATGGTATTCAGCTATAATATTTCGTTCTTACTTATCCAAGAATTGTGTTGATTAGAAAATCCCAACCATTTAACGTATGCCTCCTTTCCTTTAGTTTTAAGAACCTTTTCAACTAGATATGTATTTCGATATCTAGTTTTCGAAAGTTCTTCAGTATAGAATCCACCTTTAATAGGATTACCAAGATAATCTTCTAATATGAATGTTGTAGGATTTGTATTTTGAACTCTTGTAATTGTGAAAATTTCTGTAGTCCAATTTGGAGTATAACCTTTTTCAAATGTATACTTATATTTGCTTATGCGTACATTATCTCCAACATTAAATTTCGACATTTTGTACATCTTCAAATGACTGTATACTGTATTTAGTAGCTTTTCCTCATTTGTTGAGTTGACTTTAATCGGAGACATTTTAATGGTGCGATGAACTTTTCTATTGTATGCATTAATTAAATCTTTGTATATATCAATCCACTTATATGAACCATTAAAACTAAATTCTTTCCACATCATTCCTTTCAATGTTCTGTTAAATCGTTCTACTATTGATGCTTTCATACTGCTATATGTTGAGTAGTGATTAATGTTGTATTTATCCATTAATTTTCCAAAGTGTTTGTTGAAAAATTCTTTACCATCATCTGTTTGTAAGTTTTTTGGTACTCGTCCTAATTCAAAAATATTTTCCATCGCCTTGGTTGTTTCGAGTGCAGTTTTAGTTTTTAGTGGTACTGCCCATGCAAATTTTGAAAATGTGTCAATTACAGTTAACAAAAATCGATAATTTCTGTTTTCTCTAGAATAGATTCCCATTTCAACTAAATCAGCTTGCCAAAGATCATCTATTCCTTTCATTACAACTCTACGACGCATAAAAACTTTTCGAGCTTGCTTATGCAGTTCGTTTACTAAATTTCTTTTTGAAGACATTAAGTTGTTTTAAAGATTTTTTGGAGAGTGTTGTGATCTACTTGACGCACTTTCAGCTATTGATACAAACATGTAATTTTCCAATCTATAAATTTTCTCATTAAGCTGTTCAATTTGTTCTTCAAAGAATGTTTTAATTTGTAGAATGTCTTTTTGAATTTTATAATTTTCTTCTATATCTAATTTTATTTCGCGTTGTAGTTCCTCAATTTGCATTTGAATATCTTCTCGAATTATAGTATTATCTTCCTTAAAGTATGTTAATAATTTCTCTTCTAATTTTTCGATTTGAGTTTGCAGAAACAATTTATTGATAACATCGTTTTCCTCCAGAGCTTTTGCAACATTTTTGATTCTTTTGTTTTGGACATCAATGTTGTTGTTCGTATCCATAAAGAACCCCAGCAGTTTAGGTGCATTTTTCAAAGAAATTATACTGCTAGTATCGTTTAAATAGTGTCCAAATTTATCAACAGACATACTTTATATACTTTATTAAAGTTAATGTATTATATTTGCTTCACGTAGTTCTTCAATAATTGATACAATCTCGTTATTGTGATTAGTATGACCTGCACCTTGTGATGCAAGCAGTAGTCGAAGACGATCTACTAACTCATTTGGATCGTCCCAGTATATATAGTTTGGCTTATGAACGTTAAATTCCATCATTCCATCACCTAAATAACTACCTTTTGACTTAGATCCTGTTGATTCGGCTAAATTCTTCTGGTTTTTCTCGTCAATAAATTTCGTAATAATATGTTTGTATTTATATCCTCTAGTACCCTTAATTTGACCATCAGGTTTATAGTCCCTTCTATATGCATTAGTAGTAATTAAAATCTTTTTATAGATTTCGAGTTCAAATTTATCATAATTTTTTGGTATTTTATGAAACATTAGAGAAAATAGTCCTGGTGTTAGAGCCCATATTTGACCACCAACTTGTATTTTATCTTCATTAAGTTTGAGGTTACTATCACAAAATTTCCATTCATTATTGAAATCTTTATGTGGACCATAGTTTGTATCTAATTCATTTCTTCCTTCCAAGGCTGATAAGTCAGTATAAGTATCTCCTGTATTGGAAGTCTGTGAGTAAAAATCATCTTCATCATCGTCATCATCATTCACAGTATTAGCATGATGCAAGATGGTATTATCGAATGTTGTTCCTTCTGCTAGTTTCTTTGGTGTACTTGTCTCTATCTTGACTGATGTTTTTTCAGGTTTAAAACTTGTATTATTTTCAACTTCTGTCTTCATTTTACTTTCTTCTTTTATGGGAATTCTTTTAATATTTTTAGAACTATTTATGAATTCTTTTAGTGGTTCTGTTATAGGTTTAAATGTATCTCTTAGTTGTTCACGTGTATCTATTTCACCAGTTTTTATACTACGAAGCTTTTTCTTCAAGACATTTCTTGTCAACACCAACTGTTTTAAAATTTTCTCATCCATGTTTAATAATAGTAAATAACAGGTATCAGCTATTAGATCAGGTATTAGCTTATCAGGACCTGGTCTGGTTTTCAGATCAGCTTATCAGGACCTGATCTGGTTTTCAGATCAGCTTATCAGGACCTGATCTGGTTTTCAGATCAGCTTATCAGGACCTGATCTGGTTTTCAGATCAGCTTATAGGACCTGGTCTGGTTTTCAGATCAGTTTATTAGGACCTGGTCTGGTTTTCAGATCAGCTTATCAGGTATCAGATGAGGTTATATCAAATAGATGTATCAAGTTTAAAGTTAGATTAATAACTAGAGGTAATTTTTTTGAGTAGTTGCTTATATAGTTATGAAATAGTCAAATTGCTTTCTGTAGCGACCATCGTTTAATTCGTTATCTTTGCTTATCATCAAAAATCCATATTTATCCTTCCAACATTCTCGACAAATTTCTTGAAACTTTTCATAGCTCATATCGCTGGCAACATGATCCTTATAAACATGCTTCATATTTGTCTCATCTTGCTTAAACATTATAATAATATTTGCATTGTCTCTTATTAAATG
Source organism: Nowickia ferox (assembly GCA_936439885.1). Taxonomy (NCBI): domain Eukaryota; kingdom Metazoa; phylum Arthropoda; class Insecta; order Diptera; family Tachinidae; genus Nowickia; species Nowickia ferox. Next base: position 7,105,351 of record OW387028.1, read on the forward strand.
CTTGGGGATTCTGGTATAGGTTTGACACAGGTAGAATGAATCAACATCCCAATGTCGCCCCATACAAAAATATGTACGTATATTATTCTGCTTTTCACATGCAACATCATCAAATATCATAATTGAATTAGTTTTAGCTTCGTCAGGTGGAATAACTGATTCATTATCGGTGAATGTATAATACCCTATACCTTTAATTGGTGAAATTAGTTTCTTCAGGTATGCATATTTAGGTTGATAGAGAGATTTTGAGTATAAATAGATGTTTTCAAACTTGAGTCCATTAGGACTTTCTAGCAAGCCAATCATAACATTAGTCTTTCCACAATTTGATGGTCCCACTATTAGAGCACGAATAGAATTTGGTAAGAGAGGACTATGCTTTATTTTTGAACTGATGTTCACTGAATCATCAATATTACGAACTAAAATATTTTTATGTTGTTTTACTAACTGCATTTTTGTAACTAAATGCATTTCATATATATTACCTCTTATATAGGAAAAATTAGATAATATGGTTATACGATATCAGAAAACTTTTAGTCATAAAAACACCGTCGTTGGAGGAGGTATAGTAGACAAAACAATAAACTCTCTACCTGTTGAACTTCATCTACCTGGATATCAGTACTGTGGACTTGGAACAAAACTACAAAAACGTTTAAATCGAGGTGATAAAGGAATTAATTTATTGGACTCTGCGTGTAAAAATCACGATATTGCTTATTCCAAAAATAAGGATTTAAGTAGTAGACATAAAGCTGATAAAATTCAGCTTGGGATCGAGTTTTATCAAAAGATAGTAGTCTTGCTGAAAAATCATTTGCATATATGGTTACTAACGCAATGAAAGCCAAAACAAAATTTGATATGGGTGTGGAGAAAAAGAAAAATGTAAAAAAGAACAAACTAAATGTTAAAACACTATTTAGAACATTAGTTAGAGCTGCATCAAAAATACTAAAAAAAGAAAAACCATTAGATATTAACACAGCTATTAAAATTGCACGAAAAAGTATTAACAAGTCATTAAAAGGAAGAAAATCTCAAATTATAGTACCACGTGTGATACGTGTCCCAAAAATTGGTGGCTTTTTGCCTCTAATACCGATTTTAACTGCTCTGGGTGCAATTGGTAGTCTAACAACTGGAGGTGCTGTTATAGCTAAGGCTGTTAATGCAACAAGGAATGCAAAAAATCAACTTGATGAAGCAACTAGACATAATAGAGCGATGGAATCTATAGCAGTTGGAAAAGGACTTTACTTAAAACCATATAAAAAGGGTTATGGCTTAGTTCATAAAGAAGAATCAAAAAACTCTTAAAGATGCTACCCAACAGACCACTATCTGATGTGGACCTAAGACGTTTCTCTATAAATATTCCATATTTTAGAGGTATTTTCATGTTGAATACTCTACCAAAACGAAAAAAGAAAATTGAATGTGGAATAAGCAATTTAGATGTATCAACAGGACCTGGTACACATTGAGTAGCATATTATAAAAACATCAACGAAAAAGAATATTTCGACAGCTTTGGAAACTTACAACCTCCTTCGGAAGTAGTCAAATATCTTGGTGCAAGTATTAAATACAACTATAATCAACATCAGAATTTTAATACATTTACCTGTGGACATTTATGTCTTAAATTTCTTTATGAAATAACTGAAAATATTAAATAAAAACACAAACATTTATATTTTACAAAACTCTTTAATGTCTTTTTATTCATAATTTAAAAAACGTAATTAATATAATTTATTGCCAGACAGGATATTGGGAATTTTGAATTAGAAATTCACTCAGCTCATTCTCAACGATTAGGTTTTCTTCACCTTCTCTACTTAGGCAATATGATCCGCTCGAGAGATCTTTAATATCGTCATCTGTTAAAGTATTATATCGTTTAGGCAGGAACATTATATGTTTATCCATTTCAACTTTTAGTGTTCCTCCATATTTTTTTGTTACACGTTCCACATTTCGAATAGTATATTTCATGGACGTGTCAAGCTCCTTTACGTGGATTAAGGTTTTGTTGTTTAGAGAATTAAATTTTGAAATTAGATTTGTTGTGGAGTCCATTTTTTTATTTAGTTCTTCTCACTTTGAATGTTTAACTGGAAATGATCTTAAAAGTAGCGATGATGACTTCAAGAAGGCTAATCGAAAATAATTATGGTGAAATAGTGAATAAGTGGGGGATAGTTATAGAGAGAAAGAGATAGTTATAGGGAAAAAAGGGTTAGAGAGAGAGATAGAGTGATAAAAAGAAATATGGAATAGCGATGATAGTATAGATATTTGAAAAATTTAAAGAACAAATTAGTCTTAAAAAACCTTCCAACAATCGTCATCATCATTCATTTATCAGCAAATAAAATGAGTCAAATTAGACGTACTCTAAACCAATTTCTAACAGATTTTGAAAGCTTCTGGTTATATGATCATTGGGAGATGATAAAATTTTTCCAAAATATGCTGGATGAGAACGAAGAATATGGCGTAATAGAAGACGAAGACAACACAGAAGGGCATTTTGGAAACTGCCCATGGTACGATCCGAAGTATGAGGAAGGACCTGATACTTGTAGATGTACAATATATTTTTTACGGAAAAGTATATTAGAACATCTAATAATTGGATACTATGAAATGTTTCCATCATTATAAATAAAATATTTAAGAAATTAAATTAAATGGTATTATTAACAGAAATAATATAAAATAAAATAAAATTGTATTATTAAAATATTCCTTGTTTTGTATTATTTTTTCTAAAGGAAAATTAGGAATCATCTGTTCGAATACAAAATAACAGAAACTTGTAAGTAGTGAAAAATATAAGGAGTTATCCGATTATCTTAATTGTGTCTCTTTATAAAAATATCTAATGGAATTTCACAATATTGTGAAATTCAATTTCTCTTGTAGAGAACCTCTCAAAGAAAACAAGATTGTGCATGTTTAATTTATGTGAAGACAAGACTGTGCATGTTTAAGCAATATGAAAACAAGAATTTACAATTAAGCAAAAACAAAAACTGTTTGATCCAACGAAGTAAAGCCAATAAAGAAATAAACACCATTTCATTCTTTTTTCAATATTTTATTTCAAAATTTTTCTTAAAAATTCATATAGATATGTACAATAATTTTTCTTAAAAAATAAATAGGATTTTATTTACAATAATTTTTCTTAATAAATAGGATTTTATATACAACAATTTTTCTTAATGAATATGATTTTATTTACAATTTAAAAATTAACTAAAAATTAATTAATTTTAACAATTTTCTTGCATTCTAGCAATCTCATCTAGCAAAATATCAAGTTCGTATTCAGGGTTAGTTTCCTTAATACGAAAATGATACCATGCATATGTGTTAATGTTATTTGATCTAATTTTTCTCTTATCGTCTCCATAACTTAAGACTACCTTATTTAGTTGACTAGTATATATCTGATGTAGCTTAGATTTAAATGTTAACATATTATCATACACATTAGTCTTATTAAATAAACAATTTTTATAAGTAGCTAAACTATATTTATCTAATTTGGCTCTCTTTACCCCCTTCGATTTTTTAACGTCATTTTGATTTTGTACACTGAATGAGTACATTTTTGATCGCAGCCCAACAAATTCTGTCATTATTTTACCGCAATTTTCATCCTTCATCATACCAATGACTTTTTTATTTACTAGTGGAAAATTATAAATATTGTCTGTAGGATAGTCCGATGTATCAAATTGTTCTTGTATGTCATTTTTGATGTCAGCGTAAAAGTCGTCCGTTTTTATTGAATATATAAAAGAGTCCGTGTCCATATAGTTCAATGAGAGTTTTGTCTTAAACTTAGGTTGCATGTACCCGTAATGGAAATTATACATTTTCCATTTGGACAGCTCGAGTACACAAAATCCTGAGTAAATTCGTTTATTGTAGCAGGTTTTGACTCTAGTCATTTCGATTGCTACCAGATCTTCGGAAAATATAGATAAACTATGAAAATTTGGTTTTGATATCCAATCTTGGGCACCCAAATGGTTCCGATTCGTTCTCTCCCAACTATTAACAATTTTAACATCTCTCCTCTTATCCACATTTTCCATGGTTTTACCATACACTGCATTATTAAGTAGTTTGAAAAAATTTTTTTCAAAAGCATTTTTAGCAGTGGCCCTATGTCTGGTATTTAGGTCAATATAGCCTTTTAACCATGGAGATTGTTTAAATGCTAGAATACGATGAGTTTTCTTTAAAACTAAGTCATATTCTAAGCACTGTTTAATAAGTCTAAAGTGTATCACGTATGATTGCTTTGTAGAGAAATCGGTTATCAACTTGCTATACTTCGCTTGCATAACTTTTTTATTTTCAGCGCAAAAAGGAAGGTCATTATGCAAGTCGTGTAAATGAGAGGGATAATCCAACGTGACCTCATATACATAACCGTCTGTTCCATTGTCAGCTATGCTGTTTGGGTCCAGATTCAGCTCGTCTTGCGATAACCATCTGAACCCACCATGAGGAAGATATTCCGACATCGCCCAACCATACAAATTGTTAGCGTCTAAATAGACGAGAAATTCTGAGGGCTTCTCTTTATCGAAATCTTCCAAATATTTGTTATTCGCTTTCGAATATCTTTGACTACACTGTACGATCCCTCCACGTATACCTTTTTTCATAAAATTGTACATGTCTATGTCTTTCAATAATTCTAATTAAATTTTTGTGTATTTGAGCATTGCATCCCAAGAAAGGCCAGGAGCTGTATAATATTGGCATGGATCGAGCTCATAAATACCTTTACAAACTTTTCTAAAGTTCTCGAAAATATCTTTCAGTAAGAGGACATCTGTTTTTAAGTAAAGTTCCATGTAATCTTTCATAGTTTTGCAACCAAAAGTATTCCATACCTCTTCAGCATGTGAGTATTCCTCTAAAGAACACTCTTTATTGTTCAACTTATTAAAGAAATCACTGCGTGAAGGCAGCTGACATTCATCTAATTTTTGAAATGAATTTAGGTACTCATACGGGAAAATACCTTTTTTCTTAATAAGCTGAAATTCTTTTTCTGACTGAAATAAATCATTATCCGACAAAGCGTATTGTATCAAGAAATCTTATTTCAAGCTTATGGCCATCACTCATTTCTGTAAATTGGGAGAGGGATATATAAAGTTCCTTATTGAGAGGGAGTACTTTCAGTTGCATTGAAATTTCACCTAGTTCTTTAATAAAAAGATGTGAGTCATAATTTGAGTAGTTGTGAAAGTAAACTGGTATAAACTTGGGAATTTGGTAATTTAAATTATAGTTATTGTGGACTGCACCTCGATATTTACCACTAATATGACAATGATCTCTAACGCGATCTTTACCTAGAAATTTTTGACAAATATGACAATTCACAGCACTATAAAAATTATAAATATCAGAAGGGGATAAAGTATCCATTTGTCTATTATTTACTAAGTGACCATTGTATATATCCTCACAATCTTTAATTAAATATGATACAAATTTTTTTGAGGCATCTTTTCCTGTATATATCCTTAATTTATCTAACTTATTGCTATGGAGACACTTAATATAATAGCTAAATGCACAAGGAGTGTGCTTTTTGACTAGACTAGTTTTATTGCTTACACTATTACTAACTTCTTCCAAGATGCATTCGAAGTCCGCATATACCACGAAGGGTACATCCATTTTTCTTTGATGTCCCTTGAAGCTCAGAATTGCATCCGGACCTGATGGCATAGTTGTAACAATTTTACCGCACTCCGCCTTATGATTTGTCATACCATTTTCGATGTGGGTGTACTGGAGACAGCTGTTGCAGAAAATTAATTTACTTTTGTGCTGCGTTATTTGATTCCGTAAAAGTCTGTGAATGATAAAAAATAAAAATAGATAAAAATTACTAAGTAAAATGTACATAGTATAAAATACATAAACAAGTATATGTATCCTTAAAATAAAAAGTTGTATAATTTTTTAACTTACCTTGATATATTCTTTATCAATATGTAGTGATGACCTGCAGCATTCTCTAAAAGCAGCAAGTTGACGTGGTTCACTTTCTCGTCCTTGGTCACATAATAAGGACCAATGATCTGATCTGCTCCCTCATCATACCCAAATACGTTCACACTTATAGTCGGATTGTTTGCCTCAAACTCTTTGATTTTATTAAGTGCTAATGGGTACGTTAAATTTTTGAAATTTAACGCTACACCATTTCGCGTAACAATCGTCTCTACAGCAATGTCAGGGATATTATACGAACTGCAACGTTTTGGGTGATCGTATTTTGTGGTATCCATTGCAGCAATCAGACACCACTTGAAGCAATATTCATCATTATTTTCAATATTGATGCAGGCTTTTCTTCCTTCTAATTTTTGAGGTGTGGATATCCAATTCGAGCCTTTGACGAGCGACGATTTGTTGATGTTGATTTCTGCTCGGACTATGCGTGACAAGGTCCAACCAGAATCTCGCTCTTCAAATTCGGACATTTTGGTTGAAATCTCCTCAACCTGTTTACAGAATAACTCTTCTATGTTATCTGCCTTCGTCAGCAAACTCATTTTGGCTACATGTGATATTATGCACAACTCCAATTCCTCTCCAACAATTTTTATATACTCGGCCACAATACTCACATGAAATTTAATTATTGTATGTTTAGTTAAATTCATTTGAAGTCTCTCCATAAAAATATTTTTGTTTTCCTTAATAAACTCTTCCAAGAGAAGTTGGTCTTTTTTATTTAGAATTGCATATGTGGCGATATGATTTTTGAAGGCTTTCGATATTTTATAATATCTCACATTATTTTCTTCTGTCCTGACATGGGGAGTACTTATTGGAGTTGGCAGAGTTTCTTCTCCTATTTCTTCTACATCTACTTCTCCATCACTTTCCGGTAAAGTTATGTCCATAGTATCGTTGTATAAGGTCCCTCCAAGGATATCCACACCTTGTTGTTGAGCTTGTTGTTGTTGTTGCTGCTGGTGCTGCTGGTGCTGCTGGTGCTGCTGCTGCTGCTGCTCTTGTTGATGATAAGTATGTGGTTGCCATTGCATCAAATTGGAATACTGCTGCATTTGATTATCTGGTGTGACGGGATTATAATAGTATGGATACTCATATTGCATTGGTACTCCTGATCCCAAAAACTGATTATTCCATGACATTGATGTAGGGTAACAGTTAGGCATGCCGTATTGTTGATGATTCATTGGTAGTTGATATTGGGGGTACTGTAAAGAGGGTTGTTGCTGATGATGATGAAATGTATTTAGCTGTTGTTGATGATTTTGAAGAGATGACTGCGGTTGCTCTTGATTTCTGTCCCGGCTTACGATCTCTTGATCCTGCACACTATGATATTTAACATGGTCCAAAAAGGACTTTTGGTATTTATATACCTTATGACATCTATTCCAGAAGAACTCATTTTTAATTAGTTTATAGAATTTATATTTGAATTTAACACAATTGCTGATGATACTACTTGTAAATACAATAAAGTACTGATGTGTTGGTTATAAAAGTTGGCGTATTTATACGAAAATTAGTAGCAGTAGCCTTGCGGCATTCATAATTTTTATTTTTTGTTTCTCTGCTGATGACTGTACTTAGTTTAAAATCCTCTGCTTTAAAATAATCGTAGACAAAGAAACTGACTACGTTGCAAAATATAAATGTATTCTACACAAGCACAAAATATTCCACGCACAGGTTCTCACGATCGCACATTTATACATTCATACATTCATTTATACATTCATACATACATACATTCATTTATACATTCATATATACATACATACAAATATATTTCTTAAACAAATAAACAAAAGATATGCTTACCAGCGACAATCAAGCTGGACCACCCACACACAAGCATTAGGGTGTTCACATACATGAGAACATTTTATAAATAAATAAATAAAATAATTAAATAAATTAAATTAATTTATTTAATTATTTTATTTATAAACAATTTATTTTATTTATAAACAATTTATAGCGTTAGGAAATCACACAAACATACATACTTACATATGTATATATATATATATATACATATATACAAATATACATATATACATATTTACATATATACAGGGTGTTTTTTTAGAGGTATAGAACTTCGAATTGAAATAAAACACAAGAAAATCGTTTTAATGTCCATCAATTTGGCTTTATTGGAAGGATAATTTTATGCCATTAACGTTTAAATATGATTTCGGGCATGTGGCCGCCGCGGCTGGCTCGAATAAAGCCAATTCTACAGGTCCAATTTTCAACCACTTTTTCGAGCATATGGGGCCGTATGTTGGCAATAACGCCACGAATGTTGGCTTCCAAGTCCCCTAACGTTTCTGGTTTGTTGGCGTAGACGAGCGACTTCACATATCCCCAAAGAAAATAATCCAATGGTGTCAAATCACACGATCTTGGTGGCCAATTGACAGGTCCATTCCGCGAAATTATGCGCTCATCGAATGTTTCCTTCAATAAATCGATTGCGACGTGCGCTGTGTGGCATGTAGCGCCGTCTTGTTGGAACCACAACTCATCCACATTCATGCCATCCAATTCGGGAACAAAATAGTCGGTTATCATGGCTCTATACCGGTCTCCATTAACGGTAACTGACTCTCCAGCATTATTTCGGAAGAAGTATGGCCCAATGACTCCACCAGCCCATAGAGCACACCAAACAGTCAGTTTTTGTGGATGTAATGGCGTCTCATGTGGATTCTCTTCACTCCAAATGCGGCAATTTTGCTTGTTGACGTAGCCATTCAACCAAAAATGAGCCTCATCACTGAACAAAATTTTGCGATGAAAATCAGCATCGAGATCAATCTCATTTTCGGCCCATACACAAAAATCACGATGCATTGCATGGTCTCGCGGCTTTAATTCTTGCACAAGCTGGATCTTGTAAGGTCGCAAGCCAAGATCTTTGCGCAAAATCTTCCATAAAGTTGATGGACAAAGCTCCAATTGCTGTGCACGGTAGCGAATGGATTCATTCGGGTCCTCTTTAACACTTTGCTCTACAGCGGCAATTGTTTCTTCGGTGCGCACTGTTCGACGTCTCTGCGGATGCGTATTATCACATAGAGTAAAGGTAGTGCGAAAACGATCCATGGTTAACCGAATTAATTGATCTGATGGACGATTATGTCGACCATAAAATGGACGGAGCTTGCTGTAAACTTCGCGAACTGAACCATTATTTTCGAAATATATTTGCACGATTTGCAAGCGTTGTTCTTTTGTCAACCTGTTCATGATGAAATGGCAAACCAAACTAAATATTAATCACTTGACAGCTGACAAAATGGCCGCCAGTTAAAAAAAGTGATGCCAACTTAAAGTTCTATACCTCAATAAAAAACACCCAATACATAATCATGCATTACCGTAGGCATTAGAAAAAATAATGATGCATTGCCGTAGGCATTAGGAAAAATTATCATACATTGCCGTAGGCATTAGAAAAAATAATGATGCATTGCCGTATTAAGAAAAATTATCATGCATTGCCGTCGGCATTAGGGAAAATTATCATGCATTGCCGTCGGCATTAGGAAAAATTAATTAATTAATTAGGAAAAATCATTTCATGATTTCCCTATTGGTATTAGGAAAAATCATTTCATGATTTTCCCGTCGGCATACATGTATACTTATGAAATATTAATCTTATGAAACCCCTTAATCCACCCCACAAACATACATACATATAAATTCCCACGGTCATAAAAAACCTGACTTACTGAACCGCCCTCGTATGTAGTAATAATAAAAAAACTCTTTATGTAAACAAAAAACTCCTTATGTAAACAAAAAACTCCTTATGTAAGCAAAAAATCAGACGAACTTATTGAACCACCCTCGTAGGTATCAAATTTCCAAGAATTTTAAAATTTTCAAATTTTAATTACCCAAATTTCACAATTTCAGCCACAATTTAACAATTTCAGCCCACAATTTAACAATTTTAATTGGCCCAGAACCCCCATTCCCCTACTACTAACAGACTTTATGGTGCAACAGTATCAAGTCTTATCCAGGTCATACATACATACATACATATTGTTTGTATTCCTTTTTTTATTTCTTTGTAAATGAATTTTATATATGTACATATGTAATTAATTGTTAATAAAATTTAAATAAAAAATAACAATAATTTATGGTTCTCTCGGGATCAAAAAAGTAACTGAAATAAAAACATAGGTTTGAGATTTGATATCCTCTAAATATCTGGAAAATAATAGCTTAAAAAGCTACGAATTGTCTGTTTGTTTGTGTATATAATTTTTTGTCAACCACGATTGCTCTTAAGTACGCCACACTGTGTTTACCTACATGTAAAAATCTGTTCTAGCAATACTGTATGTTAATGAAATCAATAGCATACTTTAGGGGTTAACATAGACTGGGCGATTCAAATAAAAATAGTCTTAGGTTTTTTTTCGTTACGGAATTTCTTGATTCGGTCGCCGCGCTCAAAGCCCACGATAAAAACTTAAAAATTTGTTTTGGTACCGAAATGCAAATGATCCCATTCCCATCACTGGTCTAAATTAGGGATGCAACCGATACCGATACCGATATATCGGCGATACTGCTGGTTTTCCGATATATTGATATCGGCGATATTTTACTGTCGATACGCCGATACTTTTTATATTTTTCTTTAGAGTTTTTTGAACAAAATATTCAATTTTCTACTCTTTTTTTTGCATGGCAACTATGAGAGATAACATGCAGAACATAAAATCAAAACAGAATACATAATGAAATTTTCTCTTCTATTTTTTTTTTTGCACCATAAGATTTAAGATTTTTTTCAAGGCGCATTAATACAAGTGGTGGTAATTCTACAACAATTACAACTTAAAATAACAACTGACGTCTCAGCCCCTATGTCAACATGTACAAATTTTGACATACGAACCTCTAATTTGCGCAAAAAAAGAATAAAAACTGTGCTTATAACATCACCACTTTGAATACGTCTTGATTTTCTTTTATTTATTTATGCATGCGATGATTTAGTTCAGCGATGTAAAAGTTGGTACAATTGTCCTTCTTTTACAATTGTACTTTTGAGTACATTTTGTAATGAAACTAATATTAATTGTTGAGTTTATCTACATATCGTCACAGAAAATGCAAAAAGCCCTGTCTAACGTTTTAAAAGTTTTACAGCGAGCATAAAACTTGTTTCAATGAAATATAAATTGACAATTAGTGTAAAATGTTATAATGCAAGTTAAAAGGGCCAACAAATTTATAGATGCATTTATTGTAAAATTTTTTACTTATTGTCAATATATTAATTTATTCTTTACTTATTGTCAATATATTAACTCATTCAAACAAGTTTTAAGTTTCAAGTTTTTTAAAGACACAGTCCTCCCTACACCTCGCAAAAGTTCTGATAAGTCTACGAGAAGTACTCGCCTTTGGAGCGTATGTGAAAAAATTATAAGAGAATCCGAGGAGGATGAGCCTCTATCCATCCTAAGCTGTGGTTCTGCTAACGAAGAAGTCGAGAGATATCTTAGATCTCCTAATATTCCTAGAGACGCAGACCCTCTTGTTTACTGGCGCAATGACATATCCTACCCAAACTTAAAGAAAATGGCGCAGAAATACTTAAGTTTTCAAATGAGTTCTGTCGCATCTGAGAGACTATTTTCCACTGCAGGTCTGCTTCAAACGGACTTGAGAAATCGTCTATCTCCGCCAAATTTGAGAACACTTTGTTTTTTAAACAAAAATCTTATTAATATCAATTTTAAATATTAATGTTTTGCAATGTTTTTATAATTTTAATTTAATTTTAACATGATCTCAAATTTAATTCTTTTTTTTAAGTCTTATTAATATCAATTTTAAATCTTGAGCCAATCTAAACTGAATGCCAAGGTTTATTTTGTAAAATCATAAATATTGCAGACGTTTTGTTGTTTAAAAATTTGAAGTTGAGAAACTGAAATGTACTGAAAATTTTGATGATTTGAATGGCTCATTAATAAACACTGTTATTTTGTATAATAGAAGAATTACTCTACTTGAGTTTTGTTAATATTTACTTGCGCTCAATTTAAATATGCGTATCGGTATCGGAATCGGTATCGGCGATATTTATTTTTGAGTATCGGTATCGGTATCGGATCGGCGAAATGGCGTATCGTTACATCCCTAGTCTAAATGTCTTTAATTTTTCATTTTATTTCTCCTAAAATATTTCCTTCAGGGTTTCAATAATAGCGTCGACTTATAATAAATTTAAGTATTGTCAACTCAAAGTCTTTACAGCTTCTACGATCTTAAAATTTTTACCACAAAATTTGTTCACTACTTCGCGAAAAATCACTTCAAGTTTGTTTAACATCTAATTATTTACTTTATACAATGCATTCCATTTCCTTATTTATAGTGATTAAAAGATAGTCATTATGGCTGTTTGAGACTGTAATACAAGTATTAATACTTTTGACTAAAATGCCTCACTGATGTAATTTCAGTTTTAAAAATTTCAAAAAACATTAACAACTCAGCATGTCAGAGTTTCATTTTCCACAACAGTGTTAATACTTGTATTATAGTCTGAAACGACTCTGCATGTAGTTTTCGAATAGAGCAATTATTTTTCTCGTAGACGAATTAGGAGAAATGATATGACTTCAATTTTATGAAATTTTTATGAAAAGTAGGGAATTAAATTTATATATTATCTGTCTGTATTATATACATACGTTGTTTGTAACGGTAATTTTTATGTGTGAACTAGTGATGCATTGAATGTCAGCTTAGCAAAAGCGAATGTGAAAGGTAATATTAAATTTGATATTAGCGAAAGTGAATGCAAATTGTATTGTAATACAATCACATGAAAATAAATTTGTGTAAGAACATTAAAGGCAGTGATACACTATCATACAAAGTCGTGCGATCTACGAAAAAGTACAAACCCGGGTGTGATGAATTGTTATTATCTCATTTCATAAACTCCATCATACCAGGGTTGGATTTTTTCGTAGATCGCACGACTTTGTATGATAGTGTATCACGGCCTTAAGGTATATTTTATTAGAGATGTGCAAATGTTGTGATTTTATCGTGTCACGCGTTATCGTGATCAAATTTATTATTAATTACGCGTGAGTGCGTGAACGTGACTTAAAAGAAATTACTCGTGCGTGAGCCTTTTTTAAGAATCACGCACGAATTCTCACGCCCTCACGAGATAACATTCCTGCGTAGGTACATAAGTAACTGAACCTATATATGTTTTTTATATACTACGAGTATGTAGGAAATATCAATTGAGAAACACTATTGATTCACCAGTGCCTTTGTCACCAGTATTACTAACGAATTGTACCCCAGAAAATGTTTTTTGCTTTAAACATTTAACATGTGCATTTTATTGAAAATCAACTACTGTCGTTGGTACTATTGACTAGGTAGTTATTTTTGAACCATATGTAGACATTGACTCACTAGTACATTCGCATTTGGTGTTTTATTAAAAGAAAAGAACTAATTGAAAAAAATATGTATATAAGTACATAATATGTATCGGTCAAGTAGAAGGACATGAAATAATAATTACGGATGTCCCCGCCCACTTTTTTAAATGCCAGAACGTATTATTTTTACAACCCAGGGTGTGTGTCAAGTTTCGTAAGAATCAGTTAAGTAGAAGAACGTGAAATATAATTTTAAATCGGCCCATTTATATTGTATCGTATATAAGTCTCGTAGCAATCCCATAAGTGAAAGTAGATAAGTGTTTTTGTAATCGGATTAATTTGGAAGCTTCCTTCCAGACAAAAGAAAAAGAATTTCTCAAATCCGTCAAAAAATTTCTAAAATACAAGTATGTAAATGGATAACCTCCTCGTTTTTGGAAGTCGGTTAAAAAAGGGACTAATTCATTAATTTCTTCAGCGTTACCAGCAAGTAGGGATATTAATATATAGGTGCTCCGTTGACAATGTCGCCAAAAACTCAACAAAATAATCGGCAAAACTGGGACTTGGAGGCAGGGTAAATATAATTGCCAAATGTGCAGGTTATCTGTTTCTCTCAGTTTTTTTTTAATTATTGAGCAGTCGTGCAGTTTCAAAAATCTGTTTCATTCATATAGTCTTTATGGTTAACTATAATTGTTCATTGACCAGACAAAAACCTTCGAAAGACAAAATTAAATTTTTTTAAATAAAACCATGATGCAATGTATGTCTAAGAACCTATTTTTCAACCCAAATAACATACCAATTGAACTATATACTTTTACGAAAGCGTGCGTGATCGTGATAAGTTGTAAACCACTCGTTCGTGATTAAGAATATTTTACTCGTGAGATTGCGTGATCGTGAAATTTTTCAAGAGCATTCGTGCGTGAAAGTGCGTGAGTAAAATATTTTTCTGCATGAGCGTGCGTATCGTGAGTCAGAAAACGCTCACTTGCACATCTCTATATTTTATACATAGATGTACTACATACAGCAGTTTATTTAAATGGAGTCTTGCATTGAGAAGAGATTTATTAATTTATTACAAATGTCTTAAGGTTCCTTATGATTAATTTAATATAAGAAAATGTCCGGCATGTACAGATTTTGAGTAATAGCAAAAAATAAAGATTTTCACAAAAATTAAAAAAAAATTTATATGGTAACTATTTTGTGAATTCTTCACAAATTTACCACAGAATCACTAAATATTTTTGCAGATTATTACAGTTTGTTTGTTAATAAGTGAGTTTTGTTGAAATAAACTTATAAAGAAATTGGCATACCACATGAAAACTAGCCGTGGTAACAAACGTATTCCGGAAAAAAAATTAAAAGATACAATTGATATAAAAAGAAATTCAATACGATCTTGTAAATCTGCTGTAGATAAATTTTTTGAAAATGGCAATTATTTCTTATACGTTGTATGTCTTTGCGTCATTGACAACCAGCAATAGTCTCCTATCACAGCATCCTTTATATACACTGAAAATTTTGCATATAAAAATCTCACCTGCTTCAGCTTAAAAATAGTGTACTTTAACTGACGTACCATGGTTAACTTTTTTTTTAAATAAAAACTCTAGTTTTGCTTGTATTCACGCTTATCGGTAATAGCTCATTCAGGCTGACGCAAAATTAAGTAACTTCGTGATTTCGGTCGAAATCAAGTCGAAATTAAGTAATTTTTGTACTAAACTACAAACTACTTTTTGTACTAAACTACAAAAACTACTTTTTTCAAGCATGAATAAATTAACAACTATGAGAAACAACAAATTAAATAAATAAAAATTTTTAAAATCAATATGTTTGTAGAACACAACTCGTCGATAATAAGCGCTAACATGTTAGCATTATTTTATTTTATTTATTATTATTATTTTGGGGTTTTAGAACACGAGTGTTGGCGATATATATTAAAAAACGTAACAGATATCAGATTTTTGCGTTTGTACAATACCATTTGACTCACGATAAACGTCAAGGTGGACGATTTAAAAATTCTAGTCGTTTTAAACAAAAAATCTCACAAAAATAAACAAAACACTAAAAAAATTTAAATATATGTGACCCGGTCTATGAAATGGTGGCGTATGACTCAAAAACAAAATTTCGAGAAATCAGCTGTTATAGATAAACAATGTATTTCGTCAGTTTCTCGGTAGTTGTTCTCCTTCGTTCTGTTTCTGTTGGTCTTTTCCGTTAAAAAGTAGTGAAGTTTTGAGGAAAAAAAACTGTGTTTTCATTTTCAATTCCATGTATTATCTTCATTCTCGATTTTCAATAAAATTCTGTTTTTCTTTCATTTGTGCTCTTCTTTCTCTACATTTTTAGTACACTTCTGAGCAAGTTAGGTCTTTCTGCTTTTCACCATGTTAAAGGGCGCCTCAAAAACCATCCGAACCAAAAAAAAGTGAAAAATAATTTGTTGAGTCATAAGCCAACTTTTCATAGACCGGGTCACATACATATATTGTTACGTTTTTATTCTTTAAAAACGCTTTTCCGCTGACTCGAAGATTTTCAAGTTAACAAAAAGAACCCAGTGTAGTAATTAGGGGTAAGAATGATACAATTATATTTAAAAATACACTTAAACTAATAAAGGGTCCGCTAGATAACTTTTTTTTTTGAAAACAGGGCGCAAAATATTGAGTGTAGCTTCGGCTGTGTGACACGTAGCGCAGTCCTGTTGAAACCAAATATTTCCAATATCCTCCTCTTCAATTTTTGTGAACAAAAATCCGTTCTACATGGCTCGATAACGATCGCTATTGACTGTAACGGCCACTCCTTGCTCAATGGCCCAACTATGCCTCTGGAACAAAATCCGCACCAAACAGTGACTCAATTTGGGTGCGTCGGCTTTTCAATGTATGCGTGCGGGTTTTCTTTGCCCCAAATGCGATAACTTTGCTTCTTTACATATTCTCCAAGATCAAAATGAGCTTCATCTGAAAAGATGATTTTTTTTGGCAAAATCGACATCTTCTGTAAGTCGATCGCAGGCAATATTTCCCAGCGTTGTTTAAGCGTATACACAACCATATTCGTTCAGCGGAAGGATAAAACTAATTATCTGTCAAATCAGACATGAGCTAAGTGTTATCATTCACGAAATAAGCACTAGTTGAAAAAAAAGTTAGATGGCGGACCCTTTATAATCAAGAGCTTAAATACACTAATACAGCTTAAATTACTTAAATATTCACAACTGGTTACCACTACGCCTTCCTTGCTGTTGTATACGCACGTCTCTTAACTGGCTGCGCTAGTATTGACGCAATTCCCCTTTGTCTGCTGATCGTCACACACGAAACTCACTCTGTTTACGCTCTTTGTTTGTACAACCAAAATATACCACTGCTTTACTATAACACACTTATCGTCGGTTGGTTACTGGTTTGATGTATAATGCCGAACTCCAGATCTGCAGACAGTTTGAGTTCCGTTCCGAATATAATCTTTGCAGGCGTTTTCGATGTCGAATCATGTACAGCTGACCTGTATGCGAGTAAAAACCCTGGGATGTGTTCGTCCTAATCCTTCTGATGCGCGCTCACCACTTTCTTGAGATATTCTTCAAGGGTTCGATTAAATCTTTCTACCATATCATCTGACTGTGGGTGAAGCGGTGTTGTCCTAGTTTTCTTTATCCCATACAGATTGCATATTTCCTTAAACATTGCTGATTCAAAATTTCTGCCTTGATCGGAATGCACTCCTATTGTAACTCCATAGCGGTATACCGAGTTTTTTACGAATACGTCCACAATCGTTTTGGCTTCCTGGTTGGGTATGGCATACACTTCTGGCCATTTGCTAAAATAGTGAATCACCACGATAACGTAGCGATTTCCAGCATTGTATTGTATTGCAATACATTGGTGTCAGTTTGCAATCCAATCGGCTACAGCTTGTTGACATCCAACCCAATAGACTCGTTGCTTTAACTGTTCTAGTGTTTTTGTTATTCCAAGATGACCACCACTAAGACCATTGTGGAACTCGTTCAACACTTCACTCGCCTTGTATGATGTCACCACTATTAGGTCGTATACTGTTTTGCTCTGCACTTTCCCAGCTACGATGTAAGTATACATTTATCAGCTTAAGGCTATTCCACTGCGCCAGTACGATTTTGCGACTGGACTTTCTGCTGATATTTCGTTTCGGGAAGGTCTTCCTCTTTAGCTCGGATTATATTCGCCAGTATGGGATTGTTCAACATCAAAAATGCATTCTTTCTTTTCAGCCCTAACGCAATGTCTGCACTCCAAGCTGCAGGGTCACCGCGATGGAGCATCCGCATTACCATGTTTTATGCCTCTTCTATGCTCAATACTGAAGTCATAGCTTTGAACCCGCTCAATCCATCGTGCTAGCTGACCTTCCGGATTTTTAAACTGCAACAGGCACCTTAGAGCAGAATGGTCGGTCCTTAGTGTAAAGTGCTGGCCAGACAGGTACTGAGTGTTTAATACACTCTAACACTGCCAATAGCTCTCCCGGCACCACACAGTAGTTTTTCTCGGGCTTCGAAAGGGTTCGGCTATAGTATATTATGACTTTTTCTACCCCATTGACTACTTGCGAGAGCACTCCGCCGATACCATATCCACTCGCATCACTATCTAGCACAAAAATTTCTCCTCGTGCCTCACATAATAAACCTTTTAACATTTGGAACGCTCTTTCTTGCGGTTCAACCCAATGGTACGGTCGAGATTTCTTGGTCAGCTCATCTAAACTGGCTGCCACGCTTGCAAAGCTCGGCACAAAGCGTCTCCAATACGTGCAGAGTCCCAAAAAGCTACGCAATTCATGAAGATTCTGAGGATAAGGCCAGTCCTTTACTGCGCGTATTTTATCCTCATCTGTGGAAATCCCATTCGCCGTGACGCGGTGTCCTAAGTACTTCACCTCTTTTTGGAACAGAGCACAATTTTCACGCTAAGCTTTAGGCCAGCTACTTCTATTCGCTGAAGAATTTCTGCCAGGTTTTTGAAGTGCTCATCAAATGTTTTTCCCATCAGAATTATGTCGTCGAGGTATACTAAGCAAGTCTTCCAGTGCAGTCCCTTCAGTAATCTCTCCATGAGGCGCTCAAAAGTAGCCGGCGGTGTCCAACGTGTCGTCAATTCTTGGTAGCGGGTAGCTATCCTTCTTAGTGACATCGTTCAGCTTCCTGTAGTCCGCGCAGAATCCCGTGCTGCCATCTTTATTTTTGATAAGGACCACAGGCGAGCTCCAAGGACTTGACGATGGCTCGATTACTCCGCTCTTCTCCATTTCATTGACGAGCTCTTTCACCTCATTTCTCTTTACCAGATTGATTGGTTTGGCATCGCCTGTGTCAATTTCATGTTTAACTATGGATGTCCTCCCTTGGCTTTGACCTGGCCAGGCAAAAACGCAGGCATGCTTTCTAAGCAGCTGCTTGAATTTATTTATATCGGGAGCTGCTAATCCTACTACCATTTCTCCACATGCACTTCAAACATTTCACGGTCCTTGAGAGACATTTTTGCAGCATCCGACTTTTTCTCCAAATTTATTTCTGCTTCGGCTGGAACTCATCGCCAATTTCGGAGTTCTCAATGATGACTCTTTCTTGGCCGGATAGTTGAGCACCCTCACAGGGACTATACCTCCATCGATGGTTTTCACAAGGGCGTTTGCTATTATCACGTCGTTCTTTACATTTGATGGTTCTACTACCCACAAACGATTGTCCACACAATCTCCCTCCATACGAACCCATACCAACGTTTCAAGCAGTGGTGATAACTTTTGCTGTCCAACAGCCACTAGTCTTCTAACGTGTGTTTGGTTGTCATACCCAACATCAAGAGCTATTTCCAAGAAGTGTGGACTTGCTCAAAAAATTTGTAGGATAGGACCTGGGTAAGGCGCACCCCCTATACAAGGTAATTGAAATTAATGTTATATCTTGAAAGCTATACTAGCAATATTCTTCAAATTTTTTATGGACTCTTTAAAGAACAAGGTGCGAAGTAATCCAAAATATTGGTTAAAAAGGACCAAGGGAAGGGGCATCCCACATACAAAGTAATTAATAATAATCTTATATCTTGAAAGCTATAGGAGTCAGAGTATTCAGATTTTGTATGGACTCTTTTGAGAGCGAGGTGCGAAGTAATTTCAAATATATGTAGGATAGGACCGGGATAAGGGGCATATCCAATACAAATTTAGTATGGACTCTTTTTAGAACGAGGTGCGAAGTAATTAAAAATATTGGTGAAATAGGACCGTGGGAAGGGGCACCCCCATACAAACTAACTATAATAGCAAGAGTTCTAAAATTTAGTATGGACTCCTTTGAGAGCAAGGTGCGAAGGGGCACCCTTCATATAAAGTATTTAGTAATAATATTATATCTTGAAAGTTATAATAGCAAGAGTCGTCAAATTTGTTATGGACTCTTTTGAGATCGAGGTGCGAAGTAACAGCAAGAGTCTTCAAATATGGTAGGAGTTTATTTGAAAACAATTAATATAAGTATAACTTATAATAATATTAAAACAATAAAAGTTTTGTGTTTGGTTCTTTTTATATTCCGTCATCGTTCACAACACTCCTTGCCTCTATCACTCATATACTACATCCTCACACACTTACATCCACAACAGCTTAAGTTGATATAAGTGCTTTTTAATTTTATTACATATTCTTATTCTCTTCTTCAAGATCTATCACTCACCTAAATTTTAAATATAAAATGTCATTATTAATAACAAAAATTAAAATATTAAACGGCTTAACCGATTTTCTTCAAACATAGCTAAGAACCCTCTCGATCAAGTCACCTTTCAAACAGAAAGGTGATGTGGTCTGCACATGGAAACATTTTATGTAAAAACTAAACACAAAAAATACAAAACCGTTCATATCTCAAAACAAGAAATTTCGACTGAAGCCATTATTATTTATTGCCACAGATATGTAAGATGCCAAATCCAATCACAGAGAGAATTATATTACCTGTAGACTTCAAATTAGTATTATCTCAATCTTAGAGCATTTTTTATAACAAGCGTATGATATGAACTGTCAAAAAATACACGTACATGAAAATAAATTAGTATGCATGTGTGAGTGTTTGTTAAAATAAACGAAAAATAAAATTTCTGGGATTTTATACATATGTTTAATTGTGTTTAATTGATCTATGAATTAAAGCTTGTGTTAAAAAGTGAAAACAAAATAAATAATTATATGAAAATAATACATGTTAAGTCCATGAGAATTTGCATCAAATGAAATGTTGTAAGAAAAATAAAATTACGTGTTCCTGTTGTATGAGATGAAGATAATAATCGGCATTTTATTTTTGTTACTCTGCCCACGTTCTCTCACATATTATATCAGAGTTAATCGCAGTTGTAGACGCTATGTTACAAAAAGTTAGTTATTCAGCCCAATCATAAATAAAAATTCCGCACGAGTTTTCTCACTTTTCCGTTTTCTCCTATCATGACATTGTTTTCCCCTTTTTTTACCAAATGCGGGAATAAAAAACTGCCCGGGAAAAAAGCAGGTATTATGAACGCAGTTGAACTTGCTTTTTTCACTAAAAATATTTCTCTTGCAAAACAGAAGGGAGTTTGCATAGAAACATGGTTAATACTCCATTAAAACAAAATTTATATACATAAACATGTATTTTATAGTTCTTTTAATTGGAAAAACACAAATAATTCGCAAATAAAGAATTTATAAACTTTTTTTACATATATTTTCAAGTTGGTGAATTTTAATAATTTTTTTTTGCTCTCTCACTCAAAAAAAGGGAGAAACAAAATGTCAACAAACAAGCAAAACAATGAGCTTCATAATGCGGTGATGCCACGTATTACCCTTTTTTCTTCCCAAGAAATTTATGATTGGAGAAATGTTTTCTCGAGAAAATTATTTTCCGTGAGAAATGAATTCCGAGGGAATATTCATGATTGGGCTGATTATTTTATACCCTAAAAATTCTCTAGGAATAATTTCTGTGAAAAACAACGTTTGCCGAATCAGCTAGTAATTAATAAAAGCAAAGAAAAAATAAAAAAATTTAATTTTCAACAAAAAAAAGGTAAGTAAACTTTCATATTAAGATTGTTCTTGATTTGATTGCTTAAATTTTTAGCATCAAAATATCAAAATGACAACAAGGCTGCAGTTTACATAATTGGTGGCATGTATGGAGCAATTTTCACACTTGGCCACGGGAACTCCACAGTTTGGTAGTAGTAAGGGGTATTATAAGTATGTAGTGTGTGTCTGTATTAGGGTGTGCGATACTGTGATTTTTTAATACTGATGCTCCCTGTGAACTTAATTTCTAAATCGCTGGTCTTTTAAACTGTGACTGTTACTACGTTTATACGCAGGGCTTATTTGCAAATAAAACTGTAAATTGTTGCAATTATTGTTTTTATTGCCACTTACTAATTCAGAAAACTATTCACGATTAATGCCACACTTAAAAATGTTTGCTAATAAAAAGCAAAAAATTGATAAATATTGCAAAAAAAAAAACCATTGATAGAAGAAAATAATAGCAATAAAAACAAATGATGATTTGTTACTTTATAATTTTTACACAATTTTTTTTGTAAACATAAGTTAACTTTTCTATAGAAGTGCTACCAAGTTTTTATACATTTACAATGCCGTATAAACAGTGAGTTAATTTATTTGCAAGTATTTTTATTTGCAAATAGTGCGCGTATAAATGTGACAGAGAGAATGAAAGTATTCGCATTTGCTAACTATTAATAAATTCCTTGTTTTTGCCATGCTTTCATTCGATCTAACTACATACTATATATTTATTAGAAAGCTCAAGATGAATGCGGTAGATCTTGTATTCTTTCTGTTCAAAAAATTAGAACAAGCCTTTATGTTGGCGTCCGTTCTGCATAATATACAGGTAATTCCCCTGCTTACCGTACTAAGACGTCCAGCTCGTCCTGATTGCTTGTTGCCTAAACTTGTCATCTTATAGTTAATATTATTTTAACATCTTGAGAATTATTTTTCCATTTGCATGGTTTGTTCGTTTTAATTTAAAATCTGTACAAAGCATGTGTTTTATTCTTTTATATAGCATGCATGTGCTTGCAAAAGCATGTATGTGGTTGCTGCTATTTTACCTCTGTTTGTACGATCGCAGCTAGACTGCATGAGCGTGGTTGTTGTATTTGTTGTGTACTTATAAAAACAGTTGTGTAGTTGTTGGTATTATTTCTGTTGCTAAGGTTTCAATATAAAAAAATGTAAAATGAAATAAACAAGTATACAGTATTGGAAAATTGTGACGGAATGTTGCAATCTCTAGTTCATTTACTAAAATTTTTTAAAAATTTGTAACAATTGTTACTAGAAAGCGTTCATTAACCCAACAAATTTGCAACGAGAGAGCATCGAAAGAGCGTAAAAATTGAGAGACAGAAAAATTCTTGCAAGTTTTTACAAGTAAAATTTTTACTTGCAATAACACTGTGGAAAATTTTTGGGATTATTGTCTGGGGGGTGAGAAATTGCAAGTCAGGGTGATGGTACTAGGTCAGTATAGTAAAACCCTCAAAGGGTTTGGCGTTCGTATGTGTCAGTTTTTTTTTTGGCAAAAACGTAGTTTAATATAACTCGAGAACCACTTGTCCGATTTTTTTAAAACAAACTCAAAAAAATTTAGAATTACAATTTCTTTAATCCGTTCATATAACGTTTTTCTTTATAATCAACAGTTTTGCCGGTAAAAATAAATTTGTGGAGGCAAAAAAATATTTTTTTGCCTAAAAATTAAATTTTTTTTAAATTCATAAAAAATCCAAAACGGAAAAAAGGATCAAGTGTTATTAATTTCGTTTAAAGTCACATAACCTATAAACAAAATGCGACATAGATCGTAGAAATCGACTAACGCGTTCTGCTTTTATTATATTGCCTAGACTTTTTCGATGGTGGTTGTTCGGGACTAGTGGCATCGCATTCATCGCTATCATCAGTTTCTGAACCACACATAATGTCAATGTGTGACTCCACTGTTGGCCCTTCTGCATCTCCTGAAAATTCTTTATCATCAAGATCATCCTTGTCATCCTTATAATTATTCAAACAGCTGTTTTGCGTTTGTGTTTACAAATTAATTATTTCAAAAATATCTGAAAAAGGAAAACTCAAATATGTGAATTTCTTTATTGAAAAAATATGTATACGTATGTAAAAACAAAGCGTATTTTCTTAATTTATTGTTTTTCTTTCATTTAGCTACATAAATTCAGTTTTATTGTCAATGAATTTTGTTTGCTTATAATATTTGATCAGAGATGGAAAATGGGTTTTTTTGTATTTGTTAATTTTAAGAGTTTAGGATTTAAGCCAGATTAGTTTTTGATAACAAGAGCATGGAAATAGCAACATACATAAAT
The DNA here is from genome assembly GCA_936439885.1 of Nowickia ferox. Classification (NCBI taxonomy): domain Eukaryota; kingdom Metazoa; phylum Arthropoda; class Insecta; order Diptera; family Tachinidae; genus Nowickia; species Nowickia ferox. Next base: position 7,129,400 of record OW387028.1, read on the forward strand.
AACAACCAATTAAAAAACAGAAAGGCGTAAATGCTATAACACCAGCATCTTTTTCATCAGCAAAAGAGGGAAAGGCACTCTCTAAAACCATTGCAAATGGTGGCATATAAAGTATTCTTAAAGTATCAAATATGGCCATTAAAGCTTATGTTCACACACAATTTGTTTTTATTTATGTCCATGTCAGTTGTGTTTCATTTATGCACAAGAATAGGGTCGCCATTTTTTTTAGCTGAAAACACAATTTTGTATAAAAAAATATAAACGAAAACTATTTTTTAACATGTTATCAATAATACGATTTAGTGCATATTTGACATATGGACGAATTAACGTGAGCTGCACGACAAAGTCGAGCCGCGTTATACATACGCTTTTCATTATCATTCGTCCATCAATTGGCTCGTCGTGAGTCGGCTTTGTTGCGTTCTACAAACAGGCTGTAAAAGAAAATACAAAATTTATATAATTATGACGGTTTTTATACGAAAAAATTGTATAAGTGTAACAAAGAATTTATTAAACTGAAAAAAGTACTTCAATGTCTGCCGCAATGAATAAGATGTTTGCGAAATCAACTCAAATGTCATTCAGTACCTGCATAAACACTTTTTATTTCGTTCGTAATTCGTGTCAGCCTCAATAGGCTATAATAAAAGATCACATGAAATGTGTTCCTTACAATTGTAATCTCTAATTTTTGCGTTGTTGTTTTTTTGTTGGTACAATTTATTAATTTTGTTCACCATTTTTTGTTCATGGGATATAATGGGTGTTTTTTATTGAGGTATAGAACTTTAAGTTGGCATCACTTTTTTAACTGGCGGCCATTTTGTCAGCTGTCAAGTGATTAATATTTAGTTTGGTTTGCCATTTCATCATGAACAGGTTGACAAAAGAACAACGCTTGCAAATCGTGCAAATATATTTCGAAAATAATGGTTCAGTTCGCGAAGTTTACAGCAAGCTCCGTCCATTTTATGGTCGACATAATCGTCCATCAGATCAATTAATTCGGTTAACCATGGATCGTTTTCGCACTACCTTTACTCTATGTGATAATACGCATCCGCAGAGACGTCGAACAGTGCGCACCGAAGAAACAATTGCCGCTGTAGAGCAAAGTGTTGAAGAGGACCCGAATGAATCGATTCGCCACCGTGCACAGCAATTGGAGCTTTGTCCATCAACTTTATGGAAGATTTTGCGCAAAGATCTTGGCTTGCGACCTTACAAGATCCAGGTTGTGCAAGAATTAAAGCCGCGAGACCATGCAATGCGTCGTGATCTTGGTGTATGGGCCGAAAATGAGATTGATCTCGATGCTGATTTTCATCGCAAAATTTTGTTCAGTGATGAGGCTCATTTTTGGTTGAATGGCTACGTCAACAAGCAAAATTGCCGCATTTGGAGTGAAGAGAATCCACATGAGACGCCATTACATCCACAAAAACTGACTGTTTGGTGTGCTCTATGGGCTGGTGGAGTCATTGGGCCATACTTCTTCCGAAATAATGCTGGAGAGTCAGTTACCGTTAATGGAGACCGGTATAGAGCCATGATAACCGACTATTTTGTTCCCGAATTGGATGGCATGAATGTGGATGAGTTGTGGTTCCAACAAGACGGCGCTACATGCCACACAGCGCACGTCACAATCGATTTATTGAAGGAAACATTCGATGAGCGCATAATTTCGCGGAATGGACCTGTCAATTGGCCACCGAGATCGTGTGATTTGACACCATTGGATTATTTTCTTTGGGGATATGTGAAGTTGCTCGTCTACGCCAACAAACCAGAAACGTTAGGGGACTTGGAAGCCAACATTCGTGGCGTTATTGCCAACATACGGCCCCATATGCTCGAAAAAGTGGTTGAAAATTGGACCTGTAGAATTGGCTTTATTCGAGCCAGCCGCGGCGGCCACATGCCCGAAATCATATTTAAACGTTAATGGCATAAAATTATCCTTCCAATAAAGCCAAATTGATGGACATTAAAACGATTTTCTTGTGTTTTATTTCAATTCGAAGTTCTATACCTCTAAAAAAACACCCTGTATATCACTTGAAACAATTTTCGCTTCTTAAAAAAAGGTGATTTATTGTATGTCATAAAAAAATTAATTTGTTTTTCATATATTTTAGGACTTCATGGATATTAACGTTAGTAGTAGGGGAATGGGCTTTCTGGGACAATTAAAATTGTAAAATTTTCAAATTTTAATTTCCCAAATTTTAAAATTCTTGGAAATTTGTGAAATTTGATATCTACGAGGGTGGTTCAATAAGTCCGTCCAATTTTTTTTACATAAGGAGTTTTTTGTTTACATAAGGAGTTTTTTGTTTACATAAGGAGTTTTTTTATTACTACATACGAGAGCGGCTCAATAAGTCTGATTGTTTATGATCGTGAGAATTTATATGTATGTATGTTTGTGGGGTGGATTAAGGGGTTTCATAAGATTAAAATTTCATAAGTATACATATATGCCGACGGGAATCATGAAAATGATTTTCCTAATATCAACGGGAAAATCATGAGATGATTTTTCCTAATACCAATCGTGAAATAGTAAAAATTAATTTTTTCTAAGGCCGACGGCATTGCATGATAATTGTTCCTAATGCCGACGGCAATGCATGATTATTTTTTCAAATGCCGACGGCAAAACATGATTATTTTTTTCGAATGCCGACGGGAAAACATGTTTATTTTTTTCAAATGCCGACGGCAAAATATGTTTAATATTTTCAAATTCACAAACAAACTGTAATAATCTGCAAAAATATTTACTGATTCTTTGGTAAATTTGTGAAGAATTCACAAAATAGTTACCATATAAATTTTTTTTTTAATATTTGTGAAAATCTTTATTTTGTTCTATTACTCAAAATCTGTACATGCCGGACATTTTCTTATATTAAATTAATCATAAGGAACCTTAAGACATTTGTAATAAATTAATAAATCTTTTCTCAATGCAAGACTCCATTTAAATAAACTGCTGTATGTAGTACATCTATGTATAAAATATAGAGATGTGCAAGTGAGCGTTTTCTGACTCACGACACGCACGCTCATGCAGAAAAATATTTTACTCACGCACTTTCACGCACGAATGCTCTTGAAAAATTTCACGATCACGCAATCTCACGAGTAAAATATTCTTAATCACGAACGAGTGGTTTACAACTTATCACGATCACGCACGCTTTCGTAAAAGTATATAGTTCAATTTGTATGTTATTTGGGTTGAAAAATAGGTTCTTAGACATACATTGCATCATGGTTTTATTTAAAAAAATTTAATTTTGTCTTTCGAAGGTTTTTGTCTGGTCAATGAACAATTATAGTTAACCATAAAGACTATATGAATGAAACAGATTTTTGAAACTGCACGACTGCTCAATAATTAAAAAAAAACTGAGAGAAACAGATAACCTGCACATTTGGCAATTATATTTACCCTGCCTCCAAGTCCCAGTTTTGCCGATTATTTTGTTGAGTTTTTGGCGACATTGTCAACGGAGCACCTATATATTAATATCCCTACTTGCTGGTAACGCTGAAGAAATTAATGAATTAGTCCCTTTTTTAACCGACTTCCAAAAACGAGGAGGTTATCCATTTACATACTTGTATTTTAGAAATTTTTTGACGGATTTGAGAAATTCTTTTTCTTTTGTCTGGAAGGAAGCTTCCAAATTAATCCGATTACAAAAACACTTATCTACTTTCACTTATGGGATTGCTACGAGACTTATATACGATACAATATAAATGGGCCGATTTAAAATTATATTTCACGTTCTTCTACTTAACTGATTCTTACGAAACTTGACACACACCCTGGGTTGTAAAAATAATACGTTCTGGCATTTAAAAAAGTGGGCGGGGACATCCGTAATTATTATTTCATGTCCTTCTACTTGATCGATACATATTATGTACTTATATACATATTTTTTTCAATTAGTTCTTTTCTTTTAATAAAACACCAAATGCGAATGTACTAGTGAGTCAATGTCTACATATGGTTCAAAAATAACTACCTAGTCAATAGTACCAACGACAGTAGTTGATTTTCAATAAAATGCACATGTTAAATGTTTAAAGCAAAAAACATTTTCTGGGGTACAATTCGTTAGTAATACTGGTGACAAAGGCACTGGTGAATCAATAGTGTTTCTCAATTGATATTTCCTACATACTCGTAGTATATAAAAAACATATATAGGTTCAGTTACTTATGTACCTACGCAGGAATGTTATCTCGTGAGGGCGTGAGAATTCGTGCGTGATTCTTAAAAAAGGCTCACGCACGAGTAATTTCTTTTAAGTCACGTTCACGCACTCACGCGTAATTAATAATAAATTTGATCACGATAACGCGTGACACGATAAAATCACAACATTTGCACATCTCTAATAAAATATACCTTAAGGCCGTGATACACTATCATACAAAGTTTATGAAATGAGACAATAACAATTCATCACACCCGGGTTTGTACTTTTTCGTAGATCGCACGACTTTGTATGATAGTGTATCACTGCCTTTAATGTTCTTACACAAATTTATTTTCATGTGATTGTATTACAATACAATTTGCATTCACTTTCGCTAATATCAAATTTAATATTACCTTTCACATTCGCTTTTGCTAAGCTGACATTCAATGCATCACTAGTTCACACATAAAAATTGCCGTTACAAACAACGTATGTATATAATACAGACAGATAATATATAAATTTAATTCCCTACTTTTCATAAAAATTTCATAAAATTGAAGTCATATCATTTCTCCTAATTCGTCTACGAGAAAAATAATTGCTCTATTCGAAAACTACATGCAGAGTCGTTTCAGACTATAATACAAGTATTAACACTGTTGTGGAAAATGAAACTCTGACATGCTGAGTTGTTAATGTTTTTTGAAATTTTTAAAACTGAAATTACATCAGTGAGGCATTTTAGTCAAAAGTATTAATACTTGTATTACAGTCTCAAACAGCCATAATGACTATCTTTTAATCACTATAAATAAGGAAATGGAATGCATTGTATAAAGTAAATAATTAGATGTTAAACAAACTTGAAGTGATTTTTCGCGAAGTAGTGAACAAATTTTGTGGTAAAAATTTTAAGATCGTAGAAGCTGTAAAGACTTTGAGTTGACAATACTTAAATTTATTATAAGTCGACGCTATTATTGAAACCCTGAAGGAAATATTTTAGGAGAAATAAAATGAAAAATTAAAGACATTTAGACTAGGGATGTAACGATACGCCATTTCGCCGATCCGATACCGATACCGATACTCAAAAATAAATATCGCCGATACCGATTCCGATACCGATACGCATATTTAAATTGAGCGCAAGTAAAAATTAACAAAACTCAAGTAGAGTAATTCTTCTATTATACAAAATAACAGTGTTTATTAATGAGCCATTCAAATCATCAAAATTTTCAGTACATTTCAGTTTCTCAACTTCAAATTTTTAAACAACAAAACGTCTGCAATATTTATGATTTTACAAAATAAACCTTGGCATTCAGTTTAGATTGGCTCAAGATTTAAAATTGATATTAATAAGACTTAAAAAAAAGAATTAAATTTGAGATCATGTTAAAATTAAATTAAAATTATAAAAACATTGCAAAACATTAATATTTAAAATTGATATTAATAAGATTTTTGTTTAAAAAACAAAGTGTTCTCAAATTTGGCGGAGATAGACGATTTCTCAAGTCCGTTTGAAGCAGACCTGCAGTGGAAAATAGTCTCTCAGATGCGACAGAACTCATTTGAAAACTTAAGTATTTCTGCGCCATTTTCTTTAAGTTTGGGTAGGATATGTCATTGCGCCAGTAAACAAGAGGGTCTGCGTCTCTAGGAATATTAGGAGATCTAAGATATCTCTCGACTTCTTCGTTAGCAGAACCACAGCTTAGGATGGATAGAGGCTCATCCTCCTCGGATTCTCTTATAATTTTTTCACATACGCTCCAAAGGCGAGTACTTCTCGTAGACTTATCAGAACTTTTGCGAGGTGTAGGGAGGACTGTGTCTTTAAAAAACTTGAAACTTAAAACTTGTTTGAATGAGTTAATATATTGACAATAAGTAAAGAATAAATTAATATATTGACAATAAGTAAAAAATTTTACAATAAATGCATCTATAAATTTGTTGGCCCTTTTAACTTGCATTATAACATTTTACACTAATTGTCAATTTATATTTCATTGAAACAAGTTTTATGCTCCGCTGTAAAACTTTTAAAACGTTAGACAGGGCTTTTTGCATTTTCTGTGACGATATGTAGATAAACTCAACAATTAATATTAGTTTCATTACAAAATGTACTCAAAAGTACAATTGTAAAAGAAGGACAATTGTACCAACTTTTACATCGCTGAACTAAATCATCGCATGCATAAATAAATAAAAGAAAATCAAGACGTATTCAAAGTGGTGATGTTATAAGCACAGTTTTTATTCTTTTTTTGCGCAAATTAGAGGTTCGTATGTCAAAATTTGTACATGTTGACATAGGGGCTGAGACGTCAGTTGTTATTTTAAGTTGTAATTGTTGTAGAATTACCACCACTTGTATTAATGCGCCTTGAAAAAAATCTTAAATCTTATGGTGCAAAAAAAAAAATAGAAGAGAAAATTTCATTATGTATTCTGTTTTGATTTTATGTTCTGCATGTTATCTCTCATAGTTGCCATGCAAAAAAAAGAGTAGAAAATTGAATATTTTGTTCAAAAAACTCTAAAGAAAAATATAAAAAGTATCGGCGTATCGACAGTAAAATATCGCCGATATCAATATATCGGAAAACCAGCAGTATCGCCGATATATCGGTATCGGTATCGGTTGCATCCCTAATTTAGACCAGTGATGGGAATGGGATCATTTGCATTTCGGTACCAAAACAAATTTTTAAGTTTTTATCGTGGGCTTTGAGCGCGGCGACCGAATCAAGAAATTCCGTAACGAAAAAAAAACTAAGACTATTTTTATTTGAATCGCCCAGTCTATGTTAACCCCTAAAGTATGCTATTGATTTCATTAACATACAGTATTGCTAGAACAGATTTTTACATGTAGGTAAACACTGTGTGGCGTATTTAAGAGCAATCGTGGTTGACAAAAAATTATATACACAAACAAACAGACAATTCGTAGCTTTTTAAGCTATTATTTTCCAGATATTTAGAGGATATCAAATCTCAAACCTATGTTTTTATTTCAGTTACTTTTTTGATCCCGAGAGAACCATAAATTATTGTTATTTTTTATTTAAATTTTATTAACAATTAATTACATATGTACATATATAAAATTCATTTACAAAGAAATAAAAAAAGGAATACAAACAATATGTATGTATGTTTGTATGACCTGGATAAGACTTGATACTGTTGCACCATAAAGTCTGTTAGTAGTAGGGGAATGGGGGTTCTGGGCCAATTAAAATTGTTAAATTGTGGGCTGAAATTGTTAAATTGTGGCTGAAATTGTGAAATTTGGGTAATTAAAATTTGAAAATTTTAAAATTCTTGGAAATTTGATACCTACGAGGGTGGTTCAATAAGTCCGTCCGATTTTTTGTTTATATAAGGAGTTTTTTGTTTACATAAGGATTTTTTTGTTTACATAAGGAGTTTTTTTATTATTACTACATACGAGGGCGGTTCAGTAAGTCAGGTTTTTTATGACCGTGGGAAATTATATGTATGTATGTTTGTGGGGTGGATTAAGGGGTTTCATAAGATTAATATTTCATAAGTATACATGTATGCCGACGGGAAAATCATGAAAATGATTTTCCTAATATCAACGGGAAAATCATGAGATGATTTTTCCTAATACCAATGGTGAAATAGTAAAAATTAATTTTTTCTAATACCGACGGCATTGCATGATAATTTTTCCTAATGCCGACGGCAATGCATGATTATTTTTTTCAAATGCCGACGGCAAAACATGATTATTTTTTTCGAATGCCGACGGGAAAACATGTTTATTTTTTTCAAATGCCGACGGCAAAACATGTTTAATATTTTCAAATGCCGACGGGAAAATCATGGAAATTATTTTTCCTAATGCCGACGGAAAATTTGTGGGTGTGTCTAGCTGTAGGAATTGAAGTCTGGCTATGCTTGGTGGAGAGCGGGGTGTGTCTAGATTGTGAGACCTTAAGGCTGACCGTGATTTGGGTAGGTGAGGGTGTTTTGTAATATGTAACCGTGAGAATTCGGTGGTGTTTATGCTTGTTGGACTTTAAGCCAAGCTGTGCTTGGGGGGGGCGGGGTGTATTTGAGGTAGATCGACTGGTGGAGAGCGGTTAGTTGTTATAATATGTATCCGTGGAAATCTGTGTACATGTACGTATGTATGTATGTCTGTAAGAGTTTAAGGCTGTCTGTGATTTATGAGGGGCGAAGTCTTCATGTAATGTCTAACCGTGCCAATTTGTGTGTATATCTGTAGGATTTTAAGGCTGATCATGATTAATGAGAGGTGAGGTGAAGATATTCATGTACATGTATCCGTATTTGTGTGTATGTATATCTATATGACTTTAAGGCTGATCGTGATTTAGGTTGCTGAGATTGATAGATTGTATATTACCTTGAGATTTTGTGTATGTATATCTATAAGAACTTTAGGCTGACTGTGATTTGTGAGGGGAGGGGCGTTGTTGAAATAGGTTTGATTTTTCGTAGATGAATTTTAGTATGTGTGTGTGTATGTGATTTTCTCACCCTAGTATTTATATGTACGTAGAAATAAATTGTTTCTCATATGAACATTTTTTGCTAGAAAATATTATCATATCTCTGAACTCCCTAATCCTAGTATGTTTTTCATATTGGAGGATGAGATTGCTTTATATTTTATCAAGCTTAAATTTGGCCAATGTTAAAGTCTGTCGGTCAGAAATTTGTTTATATTTGTATAAATATTAATTTCGGATTTTGCAAAATTCTTGTGTAGGATCGTGGCGATTTTGTGTGTGTATGTGTGTATGCGCGTCAGAGTTTGACTGGTCTGTGATAAGTTTGTTTACTTAAGTACATTTGTCTTCATCGACTTTCGTCTTCAAGCGTCAATAGCTTGGAGAACGGTTTGTATGTTTGTACGGTTTGTATGTTTGTAGATATGTAAGTGTGATTGTCAAAATCCAATAAATACTTGAGCATGGATAAGAAATTTGATAATATGTGTACATATGTACATATCGATCTACAAATTGATTTTATGTATGTATGTATGTACATTATAGAGTTGCATGAACAATTCCATCCATGAAACTACTGAAATCTTTGTTTACTAAATTCCAACTTCGAATAAATATGTTAATGTTGAACAAACTGTTGCTTTTATCATACTGTGAGTGAAAACATTTCGTTTTATACTGTTAACATAAAGAGATTGTTCATTGAAACGACTTTTGTTTCATGCTGCTTTCTCTCGTCTCATCTTTTGTTATTAATACGCAATAGCAATGTTGCCAATATAGTGAAATCATCGAATTTTTTGTATGCGTCGCACATGTGTAATAGCACAGCACACAAAAAGGTAATCGGGTTTGGAATTAAGCATTTTTGGTGGAAGCTTTTCCCTACTGGATTACCAACTTAATGATTTTAACAAGGCGTGAGACTAAAATAATCGATTCTTGAAAACTTCTTACATTTTTTATTTGGCAACATATTCACGTAATCTATGAAATTTAAAAAAATCATTCTTCTTACCAAACAACTTCTACTTTTTTAAATTGTATGTAATGTGTTTTGTATCGAGTAATGAAATTTGGCAATCAAAAAAGTAAGTCATTATATGGCAAGTAGTTCTGATGGATGTGTAATTTTTTGATGGGAGGTTTCACTTCTAAATTAAAGTTTTAACTGTTACACATACATACATAACTAAGTACATACATATATACCATACATATTAGTAATACACATTTTAATTTTTCATTTGCATTTTTAAATAATATAAATCTTTAAAAAAATCTTTTTAAAGCCTGGGCATTCGCAGAACCAAAACGTCTATACCAATTTCCATTTACTTTGTTATTGTTTGAGAGGTGACTTTATCGAGAGTGTTGTGAGCAATTTGAAGAAAATCGATTCAACAGTTTGGAAGTTATAAATTTTTAAATTAATTTTATGATTATATTTAAAATTTTACTTGCTGTTTCATATTAAATTTCTATATCAATTGGCCGGCTATTGAATAAAAGAAGCTTTTATCTTAAACTCTGATGCAGTTACAAGCGCTTGAAATTCTTTCATATACGAGTAGTAGATACATATCATATAGATATATATCATATAGAACTGCATAACGTTCATGTTTAAATTTTATGTTAAGATCATCATATAGATATGAGACTGAATTTAAATGTACTTTTAAATTAGTCAAATCACAATGAACAAACTTATTTTCTTCTTGAAAAGCGATAAACAGAAAACGAAGTCGTTTTCTGTGAATTTAGGTCTATCCTCTCGACAGTTCCTCTAGTATACAAGATGACTTTGCATATCGGAATTTCTGGCTGTCCTTTGTAGGTGTTATGGGTAATTAAATTATTGTATACATATTTCTCCTATGTTTAAGTATGCTTTGTCTTCATGTGAGACAGGCTGTATATATCAGTTGGTCAGTCAGTCTCTTGTTTTATTTATTTTTTTTTTCTGATGTATCACTACTTTTTTGATTTTACTACTTGAAATAGAGAACAATAATATTATTTTTAATTCCATAATTTTTAATGCAAATATATATGTACTTATGTGAGTGTATACATATGCAAATGATTAGCTGCAAAGTATTTTTGCAATTCTTTCGACTTTGTAAGAACAAAAAGAGGAAAAGGAAAACAATTTCAACTGGGATGAAAACTCAATTCATTTGAAAAACTCAATACCAAACAAAAATAAAATTTTATAGCATGGATAAAAGCCCTTTTAAACCCAAAATTGTTTGTGTAATTTTTTTGGGCGCTCTTTACCGGTTCTGTACTAATTTCATGTGTTTTTTAAAGCTCCTTTGCGTGTTACAGCCTTTAAAGGAAAATATTTAGGGATACGAATTCCCCACAGCTAGAAACTAGATGGTGAGCGTGGTTGAATGCTTTCGAATACTTTATTTATATACCAAAGTTAAAGAAATTGAAAAAATTTTAAATTAAAAAAAAAACTTAAGCACTGAATTGGCATTTGTGCACCCAGAGAATGGCTTTCGTGTTGACACTATAGCCCAATTAGATAGTTTTGATTTTTTAACAGCTCAAGTAAAAAAATGCGTGCTCTGAAAGACAGAATAAGTGAAGAAATTAAAAATAAATTAGACAAAGTTATAGAAAAATTATGGACTTAAAAAATGCAACAAATTGCATCAATATAGTTTATAGTTCAAACAGCTAAAATTTAGAAACTGAATATTGCACAAACGAACTAGCAGCATTTAAATATGCACCAAAATTTTTTGCTGACGTGGAATGTTAATTTTTATAATAAAAATGTTTTTGTTTTCAGAAAAAATAGTCAAAGATTTACCTTTTACAATTTAAAAAATACTTATTCATTTACGTAAATAAAAGTTCTTCTTAAATATATTTTGTATTTTATGTTTGTTCAGAAGGCAATGAAGCTGATTTTTTTTAATTTTTTAATGTTATTTTATGTTAAAAAAAGAGTTAATAAATGCATATTTTATTAGTTTTTAATACATATTTTTATATTTTTCATGTATATTTTATTTACATAAAACGTGATTTTAAATGCATGAAAATCCTTTACCTAATTATGTATTATTTTTATTAAAAAATATTCCACAAATTTCACAAATTCTTTCAGTCATAATTTCACTTGAATTTTGAATCGCATAGGACGTAAAGAAATGCATTCAACGCATACGCATAGAACGGATGGTATGGACCTTCAGCTTAATACTTCATCGTACTTGAGGTTAATTGCGATATTTTGATTACAAAATAACCACGAAAACAAAGTATTTGCGTACTTTTTTTCCTTTTTCTGGCATATACGTAGGTGGGGCATTCATTCGCTTAACCGTTAATCGGTTAACAACTACCCGATTAAATAATCGGTTAATTTACAATTGTTTTTTATTTTATTTATTTATTTAGGTTAATTTCAGTCGATTAACCGACGTAATTTTTTTTCTCATTTTGTAGTATTATAAAGTATTTTTTATGTGTTTAATTCTTGTTTCGTCTCAAAGTCTTCGTCGAAGTCTTTGGACGTGGCTGTAAAAGATTTTAGTAAAGACTATACTACTCTAATTGAACTAGAGGGAATTATTAAGTTGTTGTTAAATAATTTAATAAAAGCCAATAGTAATGTTGCCAACGATTTAATTAAGGATTAGATTTAATGAGAGATGAATTCAATTATATTATACCTACACTATGAAATATTTCCTTTTAGCAACAGTGTTTTAAAATACAGTACAAAAACGAAAGCTACGAAATAAAATTTTTTGCAGAATGTTCATCGCTGAGCTCTGCCAGTATGGGTCATATGATGACCCGCCAACAGAAGGAACTATCGATAGTAATAAAATAAATGTTCTAACAAAATTAACCGAAACAATTAATAGCTATAAGAATTTGTAACAAAAAAATAAAACAGGAATCTAATGGCATAATGAAAGATTTTAGATGTTTAGAGAAATCCTGGAAAAACAAAATGAGAAACTGGATATTCTGTATTATGGATTGCTTTCGACTTCCTCAACATCTGCGATAAGTAGAAAGATTTTTCCAAGTCGAATTCTATCTAATTTAATAAAGAAATCGCTTAAATCCTAAATATTTAAACGAAATTAGTTTTCGGAAAGATTGTGTTAGAAGATCTCTTTAATCTGAATTGAAGTAACTAATATTTATAATGTCCTCACATACTTGTTAATTTTTAATGAATACATATTTATAATTTTTTTTGCTTGATTTAGTTTAAGAATTTTTATTTTTATGCGTCTTTTTTTGTTTGTTTTACTAATAAACTCAAACTAATAAATAATTTATGCACTTTTATTTGTTGAAATTACTTGATTTATGAAAAAATTTTATTAATCGATTAACCGGTTAATAGCGAAATTAAACGATTATTAACCGATTAAGCCAAAACCTCGTTTAATTAGTTGAGCGATTAACCGATTAAATGAATACCCTACATATAGGACAGGAAAGCTCTGGAATAATATTAAAGCATTTAATGATTTTTTCTTCGTTCATTAATTCCATTCTAAAGGCTTTAGAAAAAGAGTTATTTTTTTTAACTCTTTAACAGGAATTGTAACACACCTTCTAATTGTATTAAAGAAGCATTACCATTTCCCATTATGAAATATAAAATACTTTTTATACAAAGTGATTAAGGAAATTGATCGAATATTCGACAAAAATGATTTGATTCGAACAAAAATGATAAAAATTTGTTTGAATAATTTTTGTTTGAATGACAACACTAATAACTACTTAAGACAAATTGCGAGCCAATTATTATTATTATTATATGTATGTTTATCGAATTTATTTATCTTCATGAAGTGTTTAGTATAACAGTCATATAACTGAACCGCTCTGAGAGACACATATGGGTAGAAATATATTAAAGCACACCATTTGAAGTACTAAATTAACAAAATTTTCATTTAGGTGTTATTCTTTTTAAGAGCTTAAAGTGTTAATTAGGTTATTGATCAGCTTGACAAAGATCACAGTCAAAGCTAAAGTGAGCCCAAGACTTTAGTTGTCGGTTATACGATTACGTTTCAGTAAAACTACACAACGTGTGAAATTGGTAATTTACATTTTGCATATGGATGAATCAAAAATTTATTTATTTTAAATAATGTCGAAAATACTATTTTTCAAACTCAATTTATGTATGCAACCCTGCGTTGTTTTTAAAATTACAAACTCCATCCCTGTGTCATCCATCAATAGTGATTGACAATTTTGAACAAATTACATTAAGGAATATTTAATAAATTTTAAATGTCAACTACATGTGAATGAAATTCACATTACAGTTGCTGTGCTCACCTTATAAAGCACGTGCATAAATTGAATACCAAAATTCTGTAAGTTGTATTCTCAAATTTTATGAGTGTAACATATGTTTTTATGCCTGTATGTGTTTATTGAAAACATACACATGATCATGTGATCGTGTTGAAATGAATTTCGTTTAATTTTAATAAATATATAACATATAAATACAATATGGAGTTTCATATCATGGAATAAATAAATATAAAAATGCATTATGAATTTCGTTTGGTTTCATAAAATGTGTTTTTATGCAATTTTAATTTTCTACATGTTGATAATTATAACCTAACTTAAAGTCCAACCTAAATTAGATCGTCAACCGTTGCGTTAGCTGCAGCGTACGTATTTTCAGTACGTTTAAACGCATAAAATATTTGAATGTACTGAAAATACGCTAACGCAACGCTAGACGCTCTAATTTAGGTTGGACTCTTATTTGTTTATATGAAACAGCTGTTGTTTGGAAAGCTTTCCATAATATTTGGAAATTTTTTAGTGCTGCCGTACTTTCAATGTAATTAATAACAACTTTAATTAACCACTGAAAAAATTAAATCGTATTTACAAACAATTTAATTTTAAGTAAAAATTAGCTAGTTAACTACTTAAATATTAAGTTAAAATCTAGGGGTTAAAGTTTTTTTTTCTTTCTTGGTATTCCATTCGCAGCTGGACTCAAAATTTATATATTAAATATTTCAAGCGTCCTTTACACACAATATTATTGAATGTCTTATTGTTCACATCGTTGTGGTTACGTCAAAAGGGGTCAAATCTTGCAGAATTTATGCAACACCATCGATATTATTGTCGTTTTGACCTATACTATTTAATGATTGATACAAGTCTTTCAAAAAATATGGCGAAATTTTTCCAACAATAAAAAATTTCAGATAATAATATATAATTAACACATTACACAATATAATTGAATATGCAATTTCGACATCTCACATATTTTGACAAACACTTTTTTTCATATCAATAAGTTCAAAATGCCTAGTGCACCTACTATTCTTGAAAAGGGAACATTCCTGGCGTTCGATCTACTGTCGAATTCATGGCATGTACTGAACATGATCACAACTCTAAGAGATGTGTCCTTTTTGAATTTATTTTTTAAACACATAGTACGTAAAAACACAGCGCAGAACCAATTTTTTTCGTTTTACACAATTAATTTCCTTCTGGGTGTGTTCATAATATATTGATGTCATAGCACAGTCCAGTAAAGTAATACTAAGATATTTAATGTTGTAAGAGTAAATACAGCGGGCATTATTGATTTCAAGAAATGGTCTAAACTTACTTTATCTTTAATAGAAGGATTTTCTTTTATTTTTTGATACCTAAAATAAAAATTTCAGTCAAATAATATGTTTTTTTGTCTAAGTTGTGTATCTTAATACCGTTAATTTCAAAAAGGGCACATCTCATTAAATTAAAATTTATAAACAAACAATACAATACCGTTATTACGAAAATATTTCTGTAACTTTCAGTTGCTAATTGGCTCCACAATATAATCCATATGTATTTTTTTTTAATATTATACTTCATTAGAAAATAATTAGTTTCTTTTCATTTCCTGAAAACTTTAAAAATTCAGACATGTGCGCTTTTCGAAATTGCACATTCAATTACATTTTTTTAGTTATGAAAAAATGTATTATGCCACCTATGAATATAATATAGGAGTACACGTTAGCGGTGATACAGAATACAATAAATTCACTTAAGAAATCAGAGAAACTAAAAATGTTAACTGATTTCAGCACTTTGTTGTGTGTGCTGTAAAACATTTTAGCACTTTTATTTCTGCAATCTAGCACCTTTCTTCTTACATCTTATGGCAACACTGGTTTAATATTCGCTGGAAAACTTCCCATACATTTTAGTGAATGGATAACTGAATACAAATAGCAAAAGTAAGCGAATAATTTGCGAATGCGAACTTTAGTTACTTCCCTAATGTATACTTCAAATATTACCAGCGGGAAAAAAGAAATTTCTGAATATAACAAGAATTTTGTTTTTTATAACGGCATCTGAATTCTTTGGCAAAAAAAGCAAAGCAAAATACTTTACTCCTTCTGCTCTCTCTTCTTATAGAAGGGAATGTGGAATGTGTATCCCATCATTAGTACTAAAGAGCCGAAGTCTTCTATGAGGCCTTCTTCAGAAGTTACCTAAGAATGTTAACTGAGTCAAAAATATGAATTCATTTGCTTTTGTTTTGGCAAAATAACAAAACAATACATTTTACTCCTTCTCTTCTCCCTTCTTGTAGATGGGAATGTGGAATGTGTACTTTATCTTTTATGCGGAAAGGCCGAGGCCTTCTATAAGGCATTCTTTGGCAGTTTGATAAGAATGATTATGGAATCGAAAAAATTTCTGAGCAGGCCTCTATAATAAGGCCTGAAGTAAGAAGTTCTTCTGAGTTTTACCGCTGGGTGGTGTGTTTTCATATACATATGTATGTATGCATGTATGTATAGTAGATACGAGTATGTATGTATGTACATATGCCCAAAGGGAATGTATGTATGCATGTATGTATAGTAGATACGAGTATGTATGTATGTACATATGCACAACGGGAAAAAGAAGGAGTACGGATGCCTTCTAAAAGGCCTCTGTACTTCTTTTGGATATACAAGGCCTGCTCTCTCTATCCCATATTCATATCTTTTTTACACACGTTGTCATTGCGAGGTAGGCCTTCCGTTTTCGCTTCTTTCGCAGATATTCTAAAAGACCTTCAAATTAATGGCTCTTTAAGGGCCTTCGAGAGAATGGCTGTTAAAAGGTCTTCAAATAAAGGTCATATTGGAAGGGGTTTAATAAAGGTTTTCAACTGCTGGGGCAGTGTTGAAATACAAGTAAAATAGTTGTAGAAATATATTTTTTTAAATATTTTCCCAACTGTTTTACTTGTATTAGAGCACTTGTAAGTTTAGTAAGTACAGGGTGTTTTTTTAGAGGTATAGAACTTCGAATTGAAATAAAACACAAGAAAATCGTTTTAATGTCCATCAATTTGGCTTTATTGGAAGGATAATTTTATGCCATTAACGTTTAAATATGATTTCGGGCATGTGGCCGCCGCGGCTGGCTCGAATAAAGCCAATTCTACAGGTCCAATTTTCAACCACTTTTTCGAGCATATGGGGCCGTATGTTGGCAATAACGCCACGAATGTTGGCTTCCAAGTCCCCTAACGTTTCTGGTTTGTTGGCGTAGACGAGCAACTTCACATATCCCCAAAGAAAATAATCCAATGGTGTCAAATCACACGATCTTGGTGGCCAATTGACAGGTCCATTCCGCGAAATTATGCGCTCATCGAATGTTTCCTTCAATAAATCGATTGTGACGTGCGCTGTGTGGCATGTAGCGCCGTCTTGTTGGAACCACAACTCATCCACATTCATGCCATCCAATTCGGGAACAAAATAGTCGGTTATCATGGCTCTATACCGGTCTCCATTAACGGTAACTGACTCTCCAGCATTATTTCGGAAGAAGTATGGCCCAATGACTCCACCAGCCCATAGAGCACACCAAACAGTCAGTTTTTGTGGATGTAATGGCGTCTCATGTGGATTCTCTTCACTCCAAATGCGGCAATTTTGCTTGTTGACGTAGCCATTCAACCAAAAATGAGCCTCATCACTGAACAAAATTTTGCGATGAAAATCAGCATCGAGATCAATCTCATTTTCGGCCCATACACCAAGATCACGACGCATTGCATGGTCTCGCGGCTTTAATTCTTGCACAAGCTGGATCTTGTAAGGTCGCAAGCCAAGATCTTTGCGCAAAATCTTCCATAAAGTTGATGGACAAAGCTCCAATTGCTGTGCACGGTGGCGAATCGATTCATTCGGGTCCTCTTCAACACTTTGCTCTACAGCGGCAATTGTTTCTTCGGTGCGCACTGTTCGACGTCTCTGCGGATGCGTATTATCACATAGAGTAAAGGTAGTGCGAAAACGATCCATGGTTAACCGAATTAATTGCTCTGATGGACGATTATGTCGACCATAAAATGGACGGAGCTTGCGGTAAACTTCGCGAACTGAACCATTATTTTCGAAATAAATTTGCACGATTTGCAAGCGTTGTTCTTTTGTCAACCTGTTCATGATGAAATGGCAAACCAAACTAAATATTAATCACTTGACAGCTGACAAAATGGCCGCCAGTTAAAAAAGTGATGCCAACTTAAAGTTCTATACCTCAATAAAAAACACCCATATAGTGTTTTCACGTTTATTTTATGATCAAAAGGACCGAATATATTGAAAGGAAACTTCTGAAAATAACAAGAAGCCACATAGTATACATAATATTGATCGACCAAAACAACTGTCTTATTCAACGTAAAAAACTAAACTAAAATGATTTACGATTTCTTTCCTCAATCGCTCTGTAGTTGGTATTTTTATATGAAATTTTGTTTTTTACAACGGCATCTGAATTCTTTTGCTTTCGCTTTGCCAAAAAAGGCAAAAAAAAAATACTTTACTCCTTCTGTTCTCCTTTCTTATAGAAGTGAATGTGTAATGTGTATCCCATCTTTTTTTACTAAAGAGCCGAAGTATTCTATGAGGCCTTCTTCAGAAGTTACATAAGAATGTTAACTGAGTCAAAAACATGAATTCGTTTGCTTTTGTTTTGGCAAAATAACAAAACAAAAAATGTTACTCCTTCTCATAGAATGGAATGTGGAATGTGTACCTTATCATTTATGCGGAAAAACCGAGGTCTTCTAAAGGCATTCTTTATCAGTTTTATAAGAATGGTAATTGAGTCGAAACAATTTATGAGCAGGCCTTTAATAAGGTCTGGAGTAAGAAGGTCTTCTTAGTTTTACCGCTGGGTGTATGTGTGCTGGTAAGTATATGTATGTATACATATGTACTTATGCTGAGTACGCATCTGGCATTTTTGTGTTGTCATGTTGTGGTTTCATTTTCAAAATGTATGCAACACCGTTTACATTATGCTTTTTACATGGAAAGCAATGCCACACAAAGCCAAACAAACGTTGCCACTAGACACACTATTGCGATGTCACAAATTGTCATAGTGTGTACTTGGCATTAAGAATAAATGCAAATGTGTTAATACTATAAACAAGTTTGTGTACATTGGTATGTATGTATGTATATATGTACATATTCGTATGTACATGTGTTATAATTATGTACCTATGTACTTACATTAATTAATGCACATTGAACAACTTTACTCAGATATCGAATCACATCGACCTTAACTAAACCAAACTCGCCATAATACAACAGGTATATGTACATACCCTGCAGTCGGCCTAACTATCGAATGTCTAGATATTTCCGTAACTACCAATCGTTACCTCCAACGAACAGCCTACTAGCAATGCACACGGATGACGATTTTAACATGGGGATGACATTGACGGTAGTCAATTGCCACCTACATAACCTTTCGGCAGTGATTTCGCTAGTCAATACAATAAATTTTTTTATTGATAAAACAATTAATTATAAATACATTTTTCAATTAATTGTTATATTTTTAAGCGACGTTTTAATTTACTTCTGCTGCTCATTTTACCTTTCTAAAAAACTAACTTTTTCACTTAAAATTACACATTCAATGACCACGAACTTCCAATTGTAACTGACGCCAACACAAAATCAAAATAACTATAGTATACTTAAAATAATTGTTTTCTTCTTGATTTTCCTTGGAATAACAGCCAGTGATGGCAACACTTCAATCATCAAAAGTACTGTGAGAATATAAAAATAGGGTAAAAATTAAAAAAATTGCTGGTAAAAAAGCACTAAGTCTTGTTTTAGACTCAGCAGTTTTTCTTGAAGCAGTTCTCTTCAATTCTCTTTTAAAACTGCTTGTTTGTTTACACACAGACGGTTTCTTGTTAAATTTTCCTATTGTTTTAATGCAGCGAATGAAATAACAACAGAGAATTGATGTAACTTTTCGGTACAAGCAATTCAGTACCCCTCTTCTGTCTTCTTTCCCCTCTCTTCTATAAACTCAGACTTGCTTCAAGAAAAACTGCCGAGTCTAAAACATGTCTAAGCTGAATATTCTCTGTTATTTATGTTTTATATAAATAAGTATTTATTTTTTGTTTGATTTGTGTAACTGTATTCACGCATGCGAATTGAAATAGTAGAATCGTTGCTTAAAAAATGAATAAAAAAATTTTTTATAAGGAATTAAACAATTAATTGAAAAAGTCGAACCGTTTGCTTCTTTGCTTTGTCTAAGAAAAAAAAATTGTTTATTGAATAGCACTAAAAAGCACTGCGAGAAATTGTAATAAACACTATGAATTACCTATATATTTATGATTTAATCAGGCTAAAGTTCGTATCGCTTTGTAAGCCAAATTACATATGATAATTATTAATGAACAAATAACATCAAATTTAGTTGTAAATATTCTGACAACATATAGTTGAACGGAACAGCCAGCCGTTTTCGAAGGCCACTAAACCTTCATCATCAGCGTTCTTCTGTGTTTGGTCCACTGTGTGTGGTGTCAGTTGATGTAGATTTCTGCCTTATATACGAAACTTTTCTGCAAATGGAATATGTGAATTGGTTTGATTCATCGTATTTCAATTTGCTGAAATGTGTTTTTGTAATGAAGGCCCCAAATTTACCATCACTATATTTACAACAGTCTTACCATTGTCGTTTTTTCATTACTACATAATTATGCACATGTTAGTTAATTTGCTTATTTTTGTTCTACTTAAGACAAACTTTTTTGGTTTGATACTATAAGTATATTTTTTATTTAGTTTTTTTTGCCACTGGCCCATGACTATCTATTTAGTTAATTTTAATTATTATTGTTGGAACTTTCATTTTATTTATATATTTATGATTTAATCAGGCTAAAGTTCGTATCGCTTTGTAAGCCAAATTACATGTGATAATTATTAATGAACAAATAACATCAAAGTTTTTCTGAAACGGGTATTTAATAAAGTTTCGGGTACTTAAAAAGGAAAAAAAACACCAAAAAATACCCGAAAAGCACCAAAATGGCAACGCTGATAGCAGTACAAGTTTTTTCCACTCCCAAAAAATATTTGAGGTTGAAGGCATTAATTGCGTTCGCGTACTCCATAGTTTTTAAAAAATTTTACTGAACTTTACTGCATTTTACTAAATTGCGTTCGTTCATGATACAATTATACAAGGTACTTGCACAAGCCCAAAACATCTTTTGTGTAGGTTAAAATTAAAACAAAAATAAATAAAAATAGAACCCAAGGTATAATTACACACATGTTATACATGAATCTTATTACATGGCCCACACATGAGAGTAGAAATTACACACTGTGTATTACACACATATTGGCAACACTGAATGACTATAACCATGCATGAATGCCGCGTCTGCAATTGTACTTTAGTTACCCTGTGATAGCTGTTTTTAAAAACAAAAGACATGTGTTTCTGACAATTATCCGTTTGTTTCTACCAACAAAATGCGTGTGTTTTTTGGTGCTGTAATTTTGTTGTACTCGTGCAAGTACTTTGTATAATTGCATCATGCGTTCGTTTACCCAAAATACAGTAAATGAGAACACAAATTGAGAGAGTAAAGTGACAGCTCTTGGCTGAATGTTTTGCAAATTTTTACTGCAGAAATTTGTCGTAGTAAAGTTTAGTAAGATAAAAACATATGATTCAAAATGGAAACAAACGAAAAGTGTAAAAATTTTAGAAAAGGTTAAATAAAAATTGTGAAATTGATTACAAAATAGATAATTTATAAAGAATGGTAATAATAACTTTTAATACACATATTTTAAAATTTAATTTGTTAACTTTTTTTGTTTTGTGGATGACTTTAATTATTTAGAGTTGTGAAACTGTAAAGTGTCTGGTTACTTAGTACTGCACTTATGTATATTTAAGGTAGTCAGTAACATTAACAAGCAGTCATGTAATTTTTAATAAATTTAACCAACAACAACTCAGAAAATAAATTACAAATTTATTCTTAGATTGGTCATGTTATACAAAATATTGTATCGAGTACCAATAAGAAAAAGAATTGAATAGTCAAAAGTGCATATATTTTTCAACACTATGTGGAGTTAAAGTCAGCTGTTTCCTTAATCTTACTAATTTTTACTATTTTTCTGTTCGCGTACTTTGTGCGGAAACAACTCTTTTTGAGATTAAATTTTAAAATTTTTGCAGTAACTACTCATTTACTGCATTTTACTACAAAAGTAAAAAAACACACCTATTAACATATCCATGAGCGAGAGAGTAAAAAGCCGAAATCTTGCATTACTTGTGGAACTAGGGTTGCCATTCGTACTGATTTTACCAGTACATGTACTGATTTTCGTTAGAAGTACTGATTTATGCATAGCCAGCAAATCAGTACGCAAGTGTACTGATTTTTTTCTGTATGTTCTGTTTTTATATATACATATGTATATTAATTTGGTAAGTGTATAAGATAGCCTGTCATAGTGTTTAATCAGTGTTTATTTCTTTGAATCATCCAGTCATTTGTACTTTACGTTCGCTTTAAGGCAAATTTATTTTCAAAGTGATATCAATATCAAGCTAAAGCAAATTTGCTAAAACTGTTAGAGATCATATATACAAAAGCAATAAAGTTTTCATTAATGGTATTTGACTATTAGGTACAGAGAATAAAAAGAAACAAGAGAAAAATATGAGGGTGATAAATATTTTAATTTAACAGCCTGTTTGTAGAACACAACTCGTCGATAAGAAGCGCTAGCATGTTAGCATTATTCTTATTTTGGTTTTCAGATGTCGACTATTGATGATTTTAATTAAAAAACGTAACAACTGTCAATTCATTTGGGCTTGTGTATCACGGTTTGGCTCATTATAAACGTCAAGATGGGCGATCAAAAAATTATAATCGTGTACAAAAAAGTTCACCAAAATAAATAAAATACATATTTTCATAAACATCACCCATTTTTTTCAAATAACAACAGAAATTTTGAAGAACAATTAATTTTTTTATAACATTATAATAAAAAAATATAAATATAATTTTTTATTCAGTTGTAGTTGTGTTTTTTTTACCACAAGGATAGGGTTTCCACTTTTTCAAGTTGAATATATAATTTTCTATGAAAAAGGGTAAACAAAAATTATATTTGGACATGTTGGCAACATAAAGTTTTGCCACAGGTTGGGATATATAGGCGAGACAAGGCAAGTCACACGACAAGTCAAGTCGCGTTATACACACGCTTTTCATTATGTATTCGTCCATCAATTGGCTCGTCGTGAGTCGGCTTTATTGTGTTCTACAAACAGGCTGTAAAAGAAAATACAAAATTGATATATTTATGACGGTTTTTATATTATAAATTAGCAAGAAACATTTGCTATTAGTAATTTCTGATGCATGCAAATAATGAATGAGTTCCTTCTTCGAAAGATTTTGTGAAAATATTATTTCATTAATACAATTATGTCTTGGTACATATTATACATTGAATTCAAGTTTTGTTTAATGTCAATAATATATAATTTTGTATTGAAAAATGTATTGTACTGTTTTTTTAATTTTAATGATTTTTTTCTCTTACTGATTTCTACGATTTCAAAACTGGCAACCCTATGTGGAACTGTAGTAGGTAGTCGATTTTTCGTTAGGGAAATGTCTAACGATTTTGAGCCAATTTCTACTTTTTAAACCGCAGGGTATATATACATGTGCATGTACATATATATGTACATATGTATGTATGTGCAAAACATGTCGTTAAGTATAAAATGATCGATTCCAACTCGAAATTTCCAAGTAACTGGACCTGCAAATATACTTACATACATACATACATATGTATGTTTATATAAATATATATGTATGTATGTCTGTATATAAGCAACTCTGACTTTCGTTAAACTGAAATATATATGTATGTATGTATGTAATTAAAAAATAAAATAGTACTGTATGTAGAGCCAACATTGGTTGCTGATAAAATTGGCTATTTAAATATGTATGTACATACATATGTACATACATTTGTAGTAAATTTTCCACTTTGATATTGAGACAACATACAAAATTATTAATTTTCGTTGGTTTTGTTGGAAAAGTTTTAAGAACGAACTTTAAGCAACAATAGAACGGCCTCGCTTGGAAGTTGTTTAGTGTTGGTGATGAAAAATATTTTGTTAAATGTCTGAACTCAAGAACAACTTTGACAATCTAATTTTGACATCTGTTGAGCGAACTCGGCGCTTAAGTCTTCTTCTTTGGCAACAAAATCACTTTTGTGTTTCCAGTAGACATGTAAGTTTCTTATTTTTAATTTTACACTCTTGAATGATGACAATAATTTTTCTAATATATAATAAATTATTTTGGCCATGCTTGCCATATAAAAAAAAATGGGGGGAATCGGTTGAGCTTGCAGGCCATCGCTGAAACTTCCCACTAAAATCTTAAAGTCCTTAAAAATAAGTCGATATCTAAATTTTATTTGATCTTTGAAGTTATATACATACATACTATGTTTATACGTATGTATTTAAAAAAAAAACTATTTCTTGTTTCTTTATTTGCAAAGATTTCTCTTGAACGAATAACTTGATTTAAATCAAATTGCAGCTATCTACACTTATGCCCATTTTTTCAGTTGGTAATGGAATTGTAATTATTTTTAAGTTCTAATTAAATACGAAATTGTGTTTTTGAGTGCATAATTAAATAATAATTAAATGCCCAAACTTGTGTAATTAAGTATTATTTAATTTTTATAAGCGCACCATATATTTTTATGCGTGTATATGTTCATTGAAAACACACATGAACATCATGTGGTCGTATTGAAAACATTATGTGGTCGTACTAGAAAGAATTTACTTTAATTTTCATAAATATATAACATATATAATTCGTAGTTTTATATCATGGAATAAATAAATAGAAAAATGCATTCTGATGTTCTTTTTGTTTTATAAAATTTGTTTTTATCCAATTTTAATTTTCTGCATTTTGATAACCTAACTTTCATATTTATGTTAAATATGTAGCTGTTGTTTGAAAAACCTTCCATAATACTTGGAAATTTTGCAGTGCTACCGTACTTTCAACGTAATTTAATAAGAACTTTAATTAACTACTGAAAAAATGAAATCGTATTTAATTACAACTTAATTTTAAATAAAAATTAGCTAATTACGTACTTAATTCTTAAGTTAAAAACTAGGGGTTAATGTTTTAGATTAACTCAAATTTAGGATCATATATTGTCTAAATTGTTGTTGAAATATTCTTAATGTCTAAATTTATGTATGTATATCGATTTTGTTGTTATTTGTATCCAAAAAACAATATTTGTTTTCTTTTAGCAGTGTAGCCAGTTTTTTTCTAGATGTTATCCCCAATTTCTGATTTGACATCCCCAAAAGTCTCCAAATTGAGTTTTTTTGATTAAAATTTTTTTTTTGTGAAAAAATTAATTTTTTTTAATTTTATTAAAAAATAATGACAAAAATAACTTATTTATTAATAAAATTAATTTATATCGATATCTATGTATATTTACCTTAATATTAATTTAATTTGTACTTGTAAAATTGTGAAGTAAAAATTACACATAGGTTAATATGCACAAGTATAAAAATTTTTTAACCAAAGTTTATAATTTCAAAAACTTCAGAATCGAAATCTTCTGATTCATCAGCCTCAGAAATTTTGTTGTACACAGCACTTGTATTAAAATGCTTTCATATTTCAGCAGAAGGATTAAATTTGTCACAACAAATTGAATTAAAAAAAGTTTGTGTTTGTGTTAAAGTTTGTGTTTATTCTAAGAAGTGCTTCCAACAAGTCATTTTGCATTTTGTTACGTATTTTTTGTTTGTTTTGGTAGTGTTCATTATTGGCTAATCTGCCTTGATACTTTTTATTTATTAGAAACAATTCACTATTCACACACATTTTTAGACTTGCCAGACGCACATTTCTTAGCTCAAAAATCATTCTTGTTACCATCAGTTATAAAAAAATCCCCTAAAATTTGGCTATCATCCCCAACAAATCCTCAAATCCAAAACACGAAATTTTTATCCTCAATCGCGAAAAAAATATCCAGAATTTGTGGACAAGTCCCATAAACTGGACACGTTCTCTTTTACACAAAAGTTCAAATCTGCTGTTAAAAGTGTGTATTTTTAAGCAAAATGTGCTTAAAATACAGCCACATATCGACGGTTTTGCCGCATCAATAATGTTTTCTTAATATCTGTGGGGCAAACGAACAACCACCCGCCGATATGTCGTTAAAATGTTTAAAATTAAGCATATACATATGCGTAAAACAGCAGAAATATGTTTCAAAAATAAGTAAAAATACAAAAGTGAACAACTTGCAATAGAAGCACGCCATATTTTTGATTAAATTAATTTAAATTAAAGCAGTTTATATATTGTAACTAATTGGTAATCTCGCCTCATTTTTCATATTCCTTAATTTTACAACCTTGCACCTTTCCGTCCTTTTAATATATTATATTCTGGTATAGATAAATTTATACACACACATCTTTATTTTTTGTACTTGATAGATATAGTCTTATAATTATAATGAAATAAGGTATATGAATTATTACCTGTACATTACTTAGAAAACCATCGTGTTCTTCATTGCAAACCAAGATAAAATAAATTTGCGACGAGGTAAAGCTAAAAAAACAATGTACTTAATAAATACAAGTGGAATCAAAAAAACACTTTATACATACGAGTACATATATCAAACAACGATAAATTTTCTTCAACTTAATTTCATCAAAATGGATGCTGACAATTTCCACAATTTATGCAAGTACAGCAGAAAATTCTAGAGCAAATCTCAAACAATGCTACAGTATACATTAACCCACCAAACGCCAACATAAACACAAATATTGCTTTAGTTCTTAACTTTGATATGCTGGATGCTTCGAAAGAATCGTTCCGAAACTACATGCTCAGATTTGAAAATTATAACCGCATGAAAAATATACATACCAATGAGAAATACTGCACAAATTTAATATTGCATTCCATTGGCCCCAAGAGCTTCGGTATTAATACGGCCCTGGCGGCACCTAACAACCCTACTGACTTGGAATACAAAGATGTGGTAAATCTTTTACAGAAGCAGTTGTCACCTCAACAAAACACTTTGGTGGCTCAACATCAGTTTCTATCGAAACACAAGATAGAGAGCCAATCAATAGCTGAATACGTCGCAACTCTAAGAACGGACATTGGCGATTGTGATTTTGTTTGTTCAGTATCCGAGAGCAGTTGCTTCAGTCTCAAACAAAAATTTCTGAATTTTCCGATATTGTAGCTAAGGCTCTTGCGTTGGAAGCCGCAAAGAGTGACTCGAAACAACTTCCAAACAAAAGAATCCCAGCGACGTCAGGTCAAATAAACAAAATTCATTAAAAAAATTAACATTAGGAAAAATGGTGATGTAAAATACAAAAAGAAAAAAAGTGAAAAGTGAGTGGTGTAGACTTAAAAGCATTAGGCATAGATGGTCTTTGTCTTTGTGGTAAAAATTAATTTTAATAATGAGAAGAAACTGAAATGTGCAGAGTGTAAAAAAATGGGACACGTAATCAAAGTTTGCATAAAGGCGCGAATGAAAGACAATCAAAATTCTTCACATCAGGTAGATAACGTACATCAATACGGAGTTCTAAATGTAGTCAACATTAATCAAAACGATTCGTCAAATTCAGATAAAACTTTTTCAACAATAAAAATTCAAGGCAAGCCAGTAAAATTTTAAATCGATACCGGCTCAAAATACACTTTTTTACCAAGAGATCAATTTGCAAAACTTAACCTTAAAATTTATTTTTTACCGACAAAAATTATTTTTAAATCATACACCCAGGACACTTTTTCAGAAGATGGGAAAATTGAAGTAGA
This sequence comes from Nowickia ferox, assembly GCA_936439885.1. NCBI lineage: Eukaryota > Metazoa > Arthropoda > Insecta > Diptera > Tachinidae > Nowickia > Nowickia ferox. Next base: position 7,157,519 of record OW387028.1, read on the forward strand.
AGCAGAATATAATGGTGAGTCTACTTCCGATGAAATTTTCATTGTTCTGGAGGAGTTTACTGCCCTCCTTGGCCGCAATTGGATTAGGAAATTAAAATTAAATATTAATTGGGATGAAATTCACTGCATGAACTCCTGTAATGGAAATATACGTAATAACGAAATTAGTTTAATAATGCAGGAATTGTATAGCATTTTTCAACCTAGAATATGATGCGTTACCCAACATGCAATATCTTTAAAACTAAGAGAAAATGTAAAGCCCATACTGAATAAGGAACGGGAGATATCATACGCCCTTATAGAGAAAGTCGACCGTGAGCTAGATCAACTGAAAGCTGCAGGTATAATTACAAAAACAGAAATTAGTGACTGGGGCTCCCCTCTTGTCGTAATACCGAAATCTGACGGAGGTATACGTTTATATGTTGACTACAAGGTCGGGGTAAATGAACGCCTTGTAGATGCTCATAGTCCAATAAGAAAAATCGAGAACATATTTAACAGTTTGCGTAATTCAAGATATTTTTGCACCCTAGACCTGCACAAAGCGTATTTGCATATTCCTTTAGACGACTAATCAAGCAAAATTCAAACGATGTCTACGCATCGAGGAACCGATTGCCTTTCGGAATTAAGACAGCACCACCTGAATTCAATAGAATCATCAATCAAATATTATGGGAACTCCCAAAAACAGAATCTTACTTTGATGACATTGTAGTACACGGCGCAACACAGACGGAATGTCGTGAAAATTTGATTAAGTGCTAACTACAACTACAAAAGCACGATCTACACCTGTAAAGATAAATGTAATTTTTTCAAAGATGAGATAGAATTTATAGGTCACACCATCAAACATAACACAATATCAAAGCCTTCGAGGAAAGTATCAGCTATCAGAGATATGCCAAGGCCTAAATCTGCAGACGACGTGATGATCACGTACTACTCCCGCTTCATACCAAATTGCTCAGAAATTACAGCACCTCTACGCACGCTTATCACAAAAAAAACCAAATTTTTTTGGTCTACACAGTGCATTATAGCATTCAACCGGATCAAGAGAGAAATATCTAGTGACCGTGTTCTTGTGCCGTACCATCCAGAATACCCTATACAATTAGCTTGTGATGCAAGTATAAACGAGATTGCGGGAGTTCTGACCCACATCGTCAATAACTAAGAACGGCCTATCTCGTTTGCTTCTCGATCGCTTACGGAAGCAGAAAAGAACTACTCACAAATTGATCGAGAAGCTTTAGCCATTGTATATTAGGTAGACCACTTGTATCAATATCTTTATGGAAGATAATTTTTATTAATTACAGACAATAAACCCTTAGTTAGAATTTTTCATGAGAGGGCAAAGTTACCACAAATGACTTCAGCACGCCTCCAAAGATATGCTGCGTTCCTATCTGGGTTTAATTATAAGGTTATGTTAAAAAATGCATTGAAAACATTAATACCGACTGTTTGTCCTGTTCACAATAGCTTATTAACTGATTCATCTATCAACAATGAAGTCAATCAACTTTAGGAATCTACCATACAACAAATCTCGACAAAAAAAAATTCTTCAGAAAGAAACTAAAACCGATCAAGAACTTTCAAATATCATAATCACGTTACAAAATAATCGACTGGGGGAAACTGAGTTCACACTTAACAATGGTATAATTTTTAGTGTCATCGAGTGGTAATACCATCTACACTACAACAGGCAGTTTTAAAAGAACTTCATAGACATCGAAAGACTGGTAAAGGAATGCGCACCATGTGTTAGTGTTAAAACAAATCCCCCTAAAGCAAAATTACATACGTGGGAGAAACCGGAACATAACTGGCAACGTATCCATATTGACTACGCCGGTATATTTCAAGGATTATACTATTTAGTTGTTATGGATGCAAAATCTAAGTGGGCCGAAATTGATATTACTCCCGTAGCACCAACAACACGTTCGACTATAGAAATGCTTTCAGATATTTTTGCCAGGCAAGGGCACCCCGATGTAATCGTTTCTGGCAACGCAACAATATTCATCAGTGACGACTTTCAAACATTTTGCGCTAGCCGTGGTATTTTTTCAAAAGTTTGTAGCCCCAGGGCATCCAGCTACTAATGGTTTAGCCGAACGCAATGTTCAGACCTTAAAACATCGCTTAAAATCTATGGCAGATGATCAACGTTCTATACGTGAAAAGGTAAGAGATATTCTGTTTTGCTATCGTGCTACACCGCTTTCAAATGGGAAAATTCCGTCGGAGCAATACCTAAACCATCAAATTCGAATACAATTGGACGTATTGAAACAGCCTCTAAAAAGTAATGGTCCTGTTGATACTTGCATGGCTCGGCAGTTGAGCGAGGGAGAGATAGTGCAAACGCGATATTATACAAACAACAAGAACCTGTGGAAGTACGGTCATTTATATTACTTGCAGAAATTAGATAATGACCATACTTTTAAGCGGCATACTTTTAAGAGGGTGGCGTTGGCTGAAGTAGTTAGTACGTTGACTACAAAAACGAAGATCCTGGGTTCGAACCCGGTATCAGACAGTCATCAAATAACAACACCACGCATTTTTCTGATGTACATTAGTGTCCCTTTGCATCAGTTGTTGTAGGAAAGTTCATGTGATGAAGGCATAGACACTGGTCACTGAATTATACCGACTTCAGCAGATACTAATCCCAATATAACATCAGAGCGCCCTCATTCGTTGTGTAGCAGAATCATCGGCGAAGTAAAATAACTAATAAAATGGCTACTAATCACAGCTTCAAAAAATTTAATACGCCTCCTTTAACACCAGAGGCTCTGCAACACTGAATGAAGCTTTCCTCTATTTCTTCTGTCACCATCTGTCTTCTCTATCACTATCCCTTTCCTAAAGAAGGTAACACCTAGTAATAGTAGTAGGCATTCATTGCCTGAGTGTTACTTCTCTTTAAAAAAAAAAAAAAAAAAAAACCAACTTATAGCGATTCAAAGTAACTCACATGTTGAACCAACATATCAAGATGTGAATCCAACAATACCGACGTCCATTTTACACGATTTAGTGCAAGTTCCACCCTATGAAGAATTTCCTACACAAACGAAATACAAATGCTCATAGCCACGACACTGAAAAGCAGATCGCCGAAATTGCAACAAGCCAACAAAAAATTCGTAGGACTGAATGACGTCGTCGTCCACCAGCCCATCTACACGATTATATGTCGGACTTGGGAACTTGTCGTATAAGCGAGCGAGAACTATTGTAACTAATAGGCAATCTCGCCTCATTTTTCATATTCATTAATTGTTCAACCTTGCACTTTTCCGTCCTTTTTATATATTATATTCGGGTACAGAGAAATTTATACACACACATCTTTATTTTTTGTTATTGATAGATATAGTCTTATAATTATAATGAAATAAAGTATATGAATTATAACCTGTACATTACTTAGAAAACCATCGTGTTATTTATTGCAAACCAAGATAAAATATTATATTTAAATAATAACACTCGTAGTATGATTTTTATGTAAATAGTGATAAGTAAATATTTTGAAAATGTAAAAATGTCTATTTGCAAAATAAAAAGAATCTATCATTTTCATTTATACGTATACAAAATGCGGGAAAGTACCTAAGAATTATGATAATTATGTGGTGCATTTCACGGAGTCACTCTAATAAAAACCGCGTTTTTTTTAAATTAATTTTCGTTCTAATATTCTGATCAGGTGGTAGGTGAATTTTTGCAATTTTATGCAAAGGTCGTAAATGAAATTTACTCTCACCCATGATTAAACATATTTTATTCAAAATTAAACAAATTGTGCTCAAAAATCAACAAAAGGTTTAAAAGCTATGGCTGTGTAATTTTGAAAGTAGTATGTAAAATGTTGCCTACTATTATCGACCTAATTTTCAACAAAAGTGTATGTATCAGAGAATGACAATAAGTACTCAAAATAAAAAATATACATAAGTAAACAGTCTTAATTTTAGCAACTGAATATAATCCTAATTGTAGCAAAACAATTTATACGCTCACATATTTTCTCTCAAACAGCTATTACTTAAGCCGATTCCAACATACAAGAGCATCTCTACTTCGTTTATGCAAAAAACTAAACTACGCTCCAACTAAAAATAAAAAAGCACATGCGTATTAAACTAATTGACTCTCCCTCATACTTACAGTCTGAATATTTTTACCCAAAGAATATTAATATTTATCCAGTCAATAAAAAAATACAATCATACTCGGAATATTTATTCATCATTCGCCGTTTTACACAATCATTTGTGTACATAAAATGTAATGGAAAATGTATGACTGTGTGTGCGCCTGATTGAAAACAGTAATCAGGTATGGGAGTATTTTCTAGAGTTGTGCATAATAATTCATTTTACTGAATCACGGAGATTGATCCGAACGATAAAATGAACTAGTTCGTTCATTTCGTTCATAGTTCACCGCAGAGCTGTAAATGAATCATTCTTTTTTGATTTTAATTCGTTACGAATTAGCAAATTTTGAATTAATTCTTTTCGCATAAAAATTGAATTGAATTAAATTTGAGTCAATTCAAATGAATTTGGTAAAAATGAATTGCAATTCGTTTTCAATTCAAATGAATTTGTCAAATGAATTGCAATTCGTTTCTAATTCAAATGAGTTTGTCAAAATGAATTGCAATTAATTTTTTAAATTCATTTGAATTGAATTGATTTTGAATTTATTAAAATGAATTAAAAAAATGAATTGCAATTCAAATGAATGAAATCAATCAACCAAATTCAAAAACAGATCTATTGGAATGAAAAATGGAAATTTCTCCCACCAAAATTAAAATATTCAGTACAAAAATTTAAAAACCTTGTCCTGGATCTGCGCCTGATCAAACAAAACATGGTGTATGGAGTTTGTTTCTTCAAAACACATTTAATATTCCAGAAGCAATTAATAATTTTTGAAATTTTGTGAACCACGACCACCCAAGAACAAACTTTTTGGTAATATTTATGTTTTATTTATTTCAAAGAAATAAAACTATCCTTCACAAATAAACACAAATCAGGAAAACTTACAACGTATGTATTTCAAAATACAATTGTGTTTTCAATTTTATCGTAAGCGACATGTTATAGAAAATAGACTTTTTTATTGAAATTAAAAATGGGTCTAGCCCTTAGCTTAGAATTATCAAAATGCCAAAATTGTTGATAACTTTTAAGATACAGACTAAACAATTTTATCGTAAGCGACAATTTACGTACAAAAACAAATTTGAATATTTTAAAAAAACCTTTTCCTGAAAAATTTTATTCTTGTCACTTCCAATAAATCGAAAGTAACGCTTGAATCTTTTTTATAATACAATTTTAGTAAATGAGCGAATGAGAATTAATTGCATCAACTAATTATGATTTTATTTCAGTTACAAAATAAGGCTAATTAGATGTAATTCACGTCAGCTATTGCAACTGTGCAAAATGCATAATTGCACTTTCTGACGTGAGCAACCCATTTTTTTTAATTGTCTATAAAGAAGCACAATATTTACATTAGGCCGTGTCAGTTTTTATATTTTTTTTCGAAATTCCTTGATGAACATCGATTTTCTTAATCTACTCTAAAAAAAAATAACACTCAAATATTGATGAACCGGAAAAAAATAAAAAAATCTTGCTTTAGTAATTTGCCTCTAACTCATGCAGTTCTTAACGGATTTGAACCTAATTACATATCAAATGTGTTTTGCCGTTCAGCGTATTTCAAAATAAAAATCAGTTCTTCTTGAAGAAACAAACTCCATACACCATGTTTTTTCAGGCTCAGATCCAGGACAAGGTTTTTCAATTTTTGTACTGAATATTTTAATTTTGGTGGGAGAAATTTCCATTTTTCATTCCAATAGATCTGTTTTTGAATTTGATTGATTGCAACTCATTTTTGATTTCATTCATTTGAATTGCAATTCATTTTTTTAATTCATTTTAATGAATTCAATTCAAATGAATTTAAAAAATGAATTGCAATTCATTTTGACAAACTCATTTGAATTAGAAACGAATTGCAATTCATTTGACAAACTCATTTGAATTGAAAACGAATTGCAATTCATTTTTACCAAATTCATTTGAATTGACTCAAATTTAATTCAATTCAATTTTTGTGTGAAAAGAATTAATTCAAAATTTGCTAATTCAGTGCATGAATGATTCGCGAATTAATTCAAAAATGAGTGATTCGTTTACAGCTCTGGTTCACCGTTCTTTATTTACTTTGAACGAACGGTGATTGAATGAAAGATCAGATTTGTTTTCCTTTTGTCGCTCTGCTTTGATATTTTGCTTATTTGTAAATAATAATGCATGAAAATCGAATTCCGTGAAGATTTGTGGAAAATATTGTGAGGAACGAAAGTAAATTTCAAGTCGTTTTTTTCAAGCAAGCCATGGAAAAAATTTACCACTGAATAGCTAATTTAAAATTTTTAATATTTGAATTTTGACTGGTATATTACTAGAATGGAATATGGAACACAAAACTAGAAAATATACTTTAAAATACTTCCCAATATCAATGAAATTAAATCTAAGACATAAAAACATAAATCTTGCGTATTAAATTGATAAAAATATAGAAAATCAACAATGTATAAAAAAAATCAACAATGTATGTTTAATTGCATCCCTGAAAATAACGAACTGAACGACAAAAAGTTCTATGATGTAAACAATGAGCGATTAATTTTTTTCCATTTTTATATGTCAGACGTCGTACTAAAATTTGGTTTATTCATTGATGTAAATTTTAATATCGTTTCTGGCGTTTGCCAAACCTATGCAAAGAAATATGAACGATGAACTATAAAAAAGACAACAATCCTAAAGTCAGAATCGTTAAATTTACTGAATCGTTCAACTGAACTAGTTCGTTCATGAACTACACAAACCTAGTATTTTCCTTATTTTCAATCAAAATAACATACGTAGATGCGTAGGACATGTCTACCGCCCATGTTCCAAAAATTTAACATTTTTAAATTTGCTATATTTTTCAAAACAAAATTGTTTAAACTCATATTTTTTTGTAACAATCTTAATCGCACTTTGTGGGTTAGTTTTTACCGTAACTGCGAATAGGACCTTTCGTCCTGACAAGAGGCCTTTGAAGAAAATATCCAATAACTTTTACAAAAATTAAGAGAATTTCATGAAAGTGGGTGTATTTGCACAAATCTAATAGCACAGAATTGCGCGCGTCTGGTCTTGACTTACTGTCACGCACATATTTATTCTTGAATAATTGCGCACAAATAAGTTAAATATATTTCAGTTTCACACACTCTTACGCATAAATAAAAGCATGTATTTGAGTTGTCGCTCACTCTCACGTCAAAATAAAAATATGCGTTTTTATATTTCATAAAGAAGAAGCGTTATTCAACACAATTTCAAAAATGGGCTTGGACGTCATTTCGAGTGGGGAGCCCACTTACTGGCCTACTGACATACAAAAAATTCCGGATGTTATAGATTTTGGAGTCATGAAAAATATCTCTAGGGATTTAATTCAAGTTGAAGCTTCTCTAGATCTCTCGTCCGACCACTCTCCCACGATCGTTTCAATTTGTAGCCCATTAAGAAGTGACTTACCTCATCCTTATATGAAGATGATAAATCGTGTTAATTGGCTGGTATTCAAAAAATATCTTAGTAGTCATTGCACAGAAAATATTACGCTAAGAACACCCGATGATATTGAATCTAACATTACCAACCTTAATGAAAATATTAAACAGGCTGCTGAACATGCCACTACCTCCCATCCGCAGACTGGGTTTAATAGAATTTATTCTACTGATATTGAACGTCTCGTGTGTAAAAAAAGAAGAGCTAGAAACGAATGGCAACAGTACAGAACACCTCAACATAAAACTAGGTTTAAAGAGTGCACTAAACGACTCCAAGAGTTGCTTGCATTTGAAAAAACTGCATCTCTTAAAAATTATCTGGAAGGTCTTGATGTCACACCAGCATCTAATTACTCTTTGTGGCGCGCTGCTAGAAAGCTTAAAACACCCGTCCAGTTTAAACCACCTCTGCGCACATCTACCGGAGATTGGGCAAGAAGCGACTCAGAAAAAGGTAAGTTATTTGCTGAGCATTTAAAATCCGTATTTACCCCAAACTCATGTTCTGGTGCTGCTACCCCCTCGACCCATAAAATTTAAGACGCGTGATGTACAAAAACTAATTGCTGAACTCAACCCGAAAAAAGCTCCGGGTATTGATGAAATTAGTAACGAGATGCTGATGAAGTTGCCTCGTATTGCAATTAGAATCCTGTTATTAATTTTTAATGCCATTTTACGTCTGGAGTATTATCCAAACAGGTGGAAGCTTTCCAAGGTTAAAATGATTCCAAAGCCGGGCAAAGATCTTACCAAGGCTGAGTCATATAGGCCAATAAGTTTACTGTCAACAATGTCAAAGCTCTTTGAAAAGTTACTCATGATAAAATTGTCCCCAATTCTAACTGATAATGAGTGCATACCGGACCATCAATTTGGTTTTAGAAGTCAGCATAGCACCATTGAACAAACTCATAGATTGGTTCAATTTATACGAAAAACTTTTGAAGAAAAGAAGTATTGCTCTGCGCTGTTTATTGACATTTCTCAGGCATTTGATAAAGAGTGGCATGAAGGCCTAATTTTAAAATTAAAGACTTACTTACCAATAAACATTCTAAATCTTTTGGAAAGTTACATTATTGCCCGGAAATTCACTGTTGTGGAAGGAGACTTTATGAGTATGCCTGAAACAATCTCATCCGGTGTGCCACAGGGGAGTATACTGGGGCCAGTTTTGTATTTTATTTATACTTGTGATATGCCTTTGAGCAGTAATATTCACACATCTACATTTGCCGATGATACAGCCTGCCTTAGAATGCACGAAACCCCTCACGAGGCTTCCCGATATCTTCAGCAATATATTACCCAGCTAGAACTATGGTTAAACAGGTGGAGAATAAAGGTAAACGAACAGAAGTGTGCTCAGGTAACATTTACCCTACCAAAAGACACTTGTTCCCCCATTACAATCAATAATCAAATTGTTCCTCAAAATTTACAAGTGAAATACCTTGGTATACACCTTGATCGAAGGCTTATATGGAAACACCACATTGACTCTAAGCTAACGCAAATGAAACTTAAACTAACTCAGATACATTGGCTGATTGGTAGAAATTCAACCCTCAGTCTAGATTGTAAACTTTTGATACACAAGCCGCTTTTAAAACCTATATGGTGCTACGGAATTTAGCTATGGGGCACTGCTTCAGCTTCAAATATAGAAAAAATTCAACGAAGGCAAAATAAAATTTTACGGATAATAACATCGGCTCCATGGTACATAAGAAATTCAAATTTACATCGTGATTTGAATATGCCACAAGTAACTGAAGAAATTGCAAAATACGCAGGCAAATATCTTACAAAACTCGAGTCTCATCCTAATCCGCTTGCTCGTAATATCTTGAAATTTTCTGGGCACATCCGCTTAAAAAAGAGGGACACAAGGGCTCTAATGCTCAACACTTCAGAAGAAACTGCTTGAAAAATACTTTTTTTTTTGCTTATCACAACTTATGTATTATTGATAGCTATCACTAAGTTTATGTCCGACACTGGTCGGGCCTAATTAATTATATTTAGATTTAAGATTTGAATAATTATTGTTAGTTCATATTTGAAGATACAATAAATAAATATATGTACTAAAAAAAATAAAAAAATAAAGAAGTTTTAAAATAGCATAAAAGTTCTTGGAACAAATTCATAAATTAAAAAATCTAAAATCGACCAATAAATTTTCTTTCAAAGGTTACAAGACCTTTTTTAATTGAAATTTTTGATTTCCAAATTTAAATTTTTGTTATTAAAGGTCTGATATTAACATCATTAGTGACATACTAGGAAATATCTCCAAAGTCTATATTTTTTAAATTAACTTAAAACAGTATTAAATCCTAGTGAGATTTTTAATGGGCATTCATAAGACGTAGACGTAGAAATTGCAAAAGAAATAACTTTGAAAGAAACTATTTTGTTAAAAAGAAGTATGTACATATTAAATTTTAGTATTATGTTTTAGCAAATTAATTAATATTTAGAATTTTTTTGAAGTTAATTTAGCTGCGAAGAACTTAGGACTTGGTCACACTGAAAATAAAACACCCCTAGAGTTGCTTTAAAGTTTAAACTTACATACATACATATGTATGTATGTATTTGAAGTTGGTGGTTGAAGTTTTTATTATTAAGAAGTTTGAGCTAATAAACTTTTTTAAATAAAGTTACTAGCAAGCTTTTGCTCTCTCGGAAGCTTTTCTTATTTGTTGCAGCTCGTAGAACTACTAAAGCTTCAATAACATAAAGTGTTTTTGTAAAAAAAAATATTGAATGCTTTTCACAATACAAAAAAAAAGAAGAGCAACAATTTCTACTAGCTTTTTTGACTAACATTTTTAATACGTTTGTAAACTTTAGGTACGGGGCCGTGTTACAAAATTTATTTTAGATAAAGTTTCCGTGAAGAATTTTTATTTATTTCTCACATTACGTTTTCTATAAAGTAAAACTATACAAAAATAGAGATATAAAACTGCAAGTATCCTGCTAAGTATGCAACAAAATTTTAACAATTCCAGATGATAAATAATTAAATCCATTTCGTATACCTACATATGAATTAAAATATATGCGCGCGCGTGTGTATGTGTATTAGTGGAGAAACTCAAAGCTTAATATAAATAATACCTTAAATTCCAAAAAGTATTTGCACAAAAGAGATCAGACAACCATGCATACTAATATTCATAAATAGAATAATAATGAAACGCATATCTATAATAATAACAATAATTTTAGTTAAAATAATAATAAAAACTAAACTAAGAATTTAATTCCCTTTCGCCTACAAGAACATATAAACAATTTTGATCCACCAACGTTTCAAAATATACAATAAAAAAATAAATTAGAAAAAATTATTTAGAACAATTTTTTCATCACTCTTTTGAATATTACATCTTTTTTAACTTACATACATAACATAAAATTTCGAAATAGCATACTAAAAAAATAAAATAAAAATCATAATTGATACATATATAATTTCTAAGCAATTTGTCATTTATAGAACCGTAAAACTGCATACATTAATATGTACGGAGTTACATACATATGTATACATATGTACATATGTATGTATTTTAACGATACAATTTGTGAAGATAGTCCAATACAATAAGATATACCTATAACACATATATGTAGGCACAAATGTAGAAACATTGTAAATGCTTGTATTTATGTTTATTTTGTAACTTAGGCTTAAAAAAATATAAAACACTGAAGGAACACAATTCCAAAAACCGCTAAATATTTCATTTACCAATTTCTATTGAAATTTTGTTAAAAAACAACCACTTTGTCAATCCTTAACAAAACAATATTCAAACAAATAATCTAAAAATATGTGTCGCTAAAGTTAAAAAAAACTAAAAGAATATACATACATATGTATGTGTTCGTTCTTTTTTTTAAATGTTTTCATTTAAATAAAGCATATGTTAACGCAATAATTTATATGAAAAAAAAAAAATGACTTTGATGATTGAGTTAGTTCTTTCTTTTATTTTTTTTCCGTCGCCTTTTTTCGATTCAAAGCGTTTAAAATATGCTTAGAAGGGATATAAATTTATTATTTTCAATATAATATATTATATTATATTATATTATATTATATTATATTATATTATATTATATTATATTATATTATATTATATTATATCATATTATATTATATTATATATTATATTATATTATATTATATTATATTATATTATATTATATTATATTATATTATATTATATTATATTATATTATATTATATTATATTATATTATATTATATTTATATTATATTATATTAATATTATATT